>VZZY01024022.1:0-20619 GCA_013400335.1 Eurystomus gularis | reverse complement strand
ACTGGACGGATTGACAAATTCGCTTCTTCTCCTTTCCCCCTACTCGGGACGCCTTGTGGGTAAGATTATTTACCTCAGCTCACGCTGAGTGACATACTTTTCTTCCCTGGGTGTATTTCACATTTCTCCTCAGGTGCATTTCTATGCTTCCCTGAGTGTATTCTTGTTTTTTTTTTCTTTTCCTTTTTGTCGTGACTGTACTATCTTTTGCTCCACTGTATTTCTGTTCAATGGGCTTGTCTATCAGCCAGGCGGCTGGGCTTACAGCGGGCAAGTGGTTGTTAGTGTGTGTGTGTGTCAGTTTTAGTGCGTTGTTGTTATAATATTAGTTATACAACCCTTAGTGTACCTTTAGCTCTTAATTTATAACCAGCAATCAAAAAGAACCTGTAAATGTTGCTGTATATAAACTATTATTATTTGTTCCCGATTTGCGTCTGTCGCTTTTTCGGTGCTGGCCTCACAGGACCAGATTTATTGCCCCATTGTCGCAACAATATTATAAATCTTCCCAAGAAGTTGAAAAGAAACTAAATTGCAGGGATAGAAAGAAACAGAAAATATCTATGGTTGTTCTTTCCTACACATGCATACAAGTTTTTGCTAAATGCAAGTTGCATCCACTCTGTCTGTATTTTGTGTGTGTATATGTTCCATGGGCAAGACTGGACCAATTAACAAAACTATACAGAACAGTGAGAATTTTTAGTGCTGATAGCTGGTAGATACCATGACACAAAGAAATACCAAACTCTAAAGTTGTTGTAAATGCCTTTTGTGAAGCAGGCTCTGACAATGTCATTCATGCTAAGGAAATGTTACAGTAGCTGTTCAAGATAAGCACCAAGCAAACCCACATAATCATAGAATCATAGAATGGTTTGGGCTGGAAGCGGCCTTAAAGATCATCTAGCTCCAACTCTCCTGCCATGGGCAGGGATACCTCCCACTAGACCGGCTTGCTCAAAGCCTCATCCAAACTGGCCTTGAACAATTCCAGGGAGGGGGCACGAACAACTTCTCTGGGCAACCTCTTCCAGCGTCTCACCACCCTAACAGTAAAGAACTTCCAAATATCTAATCTAAATCTACCCTCTTTCCATTTAAAAATACTACCTCTTATGTTTTCACTACACCTTCTGACCCACCCATCTTCACTTACAATGGGTGGGGCAGAAGGTGTACACTGATTGTTATATGTGGAGCTAATCCAGCCATTTTATTCAGGTCCGAGGTGTTACCTGATGTGACCTTATTTTCCTCTTCAGTCTGCAGAGCCATGAAGTGGTTCTGCAGGGGCACCTCAGGCTTTGAGGGAGGTCTCCTCCTCCTGGTAGTTCTTACCTCTACAAGTTTCCATTGCTCTGCATTGTTGGCAGAGCATGCTAGTGGGGGAGTTTTTGGCAGTTTGGCCAGAGGCTGTGGGTCCACTGCAGCTTTCTCTTGGATCCAGCTACCTATCTCCTTTTCTGCCTCTGATGCTTCAGCCACCTGCTGCAGGAGGTCCTCCACCTGGACACACCTTTTGCAGGCAGGTTTGCCACCCATCCCTGCCCCAGGAGAAAGGTCAAGGCACTTCCCACAGACTGAGGTCTCTACTGCAGCCTCTCTCCTCAGCAGCTCTGTCCAGGTGGAGGAATTGGCCACCTCCAGGGTGGATGGTGCAGATCCCCCAGCTGGAGCTGCAGCCTTTGCTCCGTGATGAGTACCCACCATTTGGCCTGAGGGTGAATTAGGCTGAGCACCCTTGACCTCTTGAGCTAGCAGAGTTTTAGCACCCATCCACTCAAACTGTGGCACTATGCTCTTGTTTGCCTACTCTGTGGTAAGGGCTTCCCAAAGGGCTTCTTTTATGGGCATGGGGGTGGTCTCAGTTGTCCTGCCAAAACCCAGGCCTTGTCAGCCATAGCAAGAGCTATGGGCTCCTGGTGGGTCTCTCTGCTCCCCTGGCATTTCCCTACCAAAGGAGAACCTCAGGAATCCCCTGAGATGGAGATCTACCACTCTGCTGCTGGACAACCCTGTCCCGAAGCAGCTGTTCTCTGTGACTAGTATCTGTCAAATCCATGTTTCTCCATGTGTCCAATTTAGAGAGAAGGATACCATGTGGGATAGTATCAAATACTTTGCACAAGTCCAGGTAGATGATGTCAGCTGCTTTTCCCTTACCCACTAAGACTATAACTCTATCAAAGAAGGCCACCAAATCTGTCAGGCATGATGTGGCCTTTGTGAAGCCATGTTGGTTATCACCAATGACCTCCTTATTTTCCATGTGACCCAGTGTAGTTCCCAGGAGGATTTGTTCCATGATCATGCCAAGCACAGAGGTGAGACCAATTGGCCTGTAGTTCCTCGGGTCTTCCTTTTTTCCCTTTTCAAAAATGGGGGTTATGTTTCCCCTTACTAGTGGGAATAGGAACCAAAGAATAACACTTTCTCCTTAGTAATATTCTCAAAATTAGATGATGTCTTTTACTGAAAATCTTGCATATTCTTATTTTCCATAATCTAAAGAAAGTGACTTTTCTCATCCATAACCAGCTGCTTTATTGGTAGACAGGTTCAACACACTAGAATTGTCAGTATTTTAACTTTCTGAAGAAAACATCTGAAGGACAAAATCTATCAGCAAGAGGTGTCAACTCTGAAAGTTAGAAAGGGGTAGTAGACTGCAACTCTAACCATAAAGAACAGAAAATATTGGCGAAAATAGAACTAGTAACATCATTAGTGTGCCCAAATAATTGTTTTTTTATTTTGTTGAAGTGTTGATTTTGAAAAGTTAAGGCTTTCCATAGATTGTTGTATATATTTGAGCATTTTCACGTGTGCAGACACTGCAGGTAATTATTCAAATGCATGCAAAGACGACTGGGCTGGGGACAGGGGAAGTAACCTCAGCCCTGAAGAAGAGAAATAAAAGATGGGAAGGTATGAAGGAAAAATAAGAAAAGTTAAAGATCAGTAAGAGTTTGTTGTAAATTAACATGAAAATAGAAATCTGAAGAATCTTGAAATACACATTTTATTATATGAATGTCCTGGTCACCAGCGGAGAAATGGCAGATGTTTTGTACTCTGATAATTTTTAAATTATGATGCCCTTTGGAGTTGGAATAAAAACCAACAGCTAGTGGAAAACAAGCTCTCGGGAATTAAGAGATCCTTGAGAAAAGTATAAATGAGGAGCCTTATGACCTGTTAGTGCTACAGATCTGTCTGTGCAACAGATTCTGTTTTTATGAGTTCCAAAGCTTGTGCTGATTTTTCTAGTTTCTTTATTTGGAAAGTTGATAAGGAAGCAGCTATAAGTTTTATACCCAAAATGATAACTATGGGTTTATATCTCTCTGTGTTTAATCTGATAGTCTTCCTTCTGTCATTTGTGCTACGCAACCTTTTTCTAAGTACAGTACAAATATAATTTCAGGTGTTCACCAGGAGTCACGTCCTCTAACTGCTAGGCATTGCAATTACTTGCTGTAGTGTAGTTTACTGCAGGGCAAATGGAGATCCTGTGAAGCTTGCTACATTTGATGCCACACAGTATCCTTTATGTTATATTCTAGCCTAAGATGTTACTCAACCAACAGATGTACTTAAAGAAATAAAGGCAATTTTCTGAATGGTAGATATTTACTTCAATACTGATTATAAGGTATTTGTAGTTCTACTTACATTGGGTCAGGTTTTATTCTACAGCATATATTTAGATTCTATTGAAGCTAAGCACTCAGATAAACAGCAAACTTAATGGTTAAATATGACCTACCATATTCCAAATTCAACAGAAGTCAAATTAAAATACATGAAAACTTAGGTGTTCGAGGTCTTAGAATAGAGGCAGAACTGATGGGAAAATGCAGAGGAATGGGCAACACCTAAGGATTCAGGTTATTTTTCTGAACCAGAGGAAATAAAATTACCACTGATGTCTGGGGGAGTTGTGTTGTTCTATAGTGGCCTTTTTGTCAGCAGCTGGGTAAGCACCCAATTGAGAAAGTGGGAACAAACTGCAAAAACTTGTCCAGTATTTTTTCTTATCATACTGCTTTTAGCTAAGATGGAATTAATTGTGTTCATAGCAGCTCGTGCAGTACTATATTTTGAATTTGTGACCAGAGTTGATAACACAGGGATGCTTGGCTATCAATTTCTTAGGGAAGCATTAATATATTTGAAATTTGGATATGTAAATTTAGTTGTATTGTTGTAGCTAGTCATTGAAACTCTATCAGTAACAAGGGAAGTATATGAAGATGATTTAAATAGCCTCCTGTTTTAAAAATCTCTTGTAGATCATAGATGCAGTAAGTCACTCCAGAACTGCCAGGCTATCTGCATTAACTTTCAAGACATCTCATACAACTGGTTTAAAGTAAACACCTGGTTTTCACATAACACAATGTAGGGAAGATAAATCTTGACCTTTAGGTACTATTTGTAAAACATAATAATACTTCTCTATATCGCAGACTGAAAATAATAAGGGTAATGAAGATCTTGGTGCTCAAGTATTATGCAAACTGAAGCTAGAAAAATATTCAAATAAGAATTTGCATATGTAAAAAAATTCTTTATCCATGTTGGCAATTTTCAGAAAGAAATCCCTCTGCTGCCTTGCTTGGCTAAATCCAAGAAATAATTCAATATTAAATGACAGCTATGTTTAGTGTAACTTTCAAGATTTGGACTCCTGTTTCTGTGTTTCTCTAACTGAAATTTTGCCTAGCTAAAATTAAACTCAGGTATATGTTTGCACACAAAGTATACAAAAGTAAATAGGCAAAAAAATGTATCCTCTAATTGTCCTTTCACTCTGTATGGTTAAGACTAGCTAGTCAAAATTTCTTTGCAATATGAGTTATAGCAAGTGTAATCAACACAAATGATAGAAAAAAACACATTTAAACAAAGTCTATAGTACTCTGAACTAGGGAGCAAACACATTAACTACAGCCTTACAGTGAGAGAAACTTGAGTGCTGAAAGTACTAAGAGATTGGCATTATGTATTATGTCTGAAAATTACTAAGGGAAAGTTTAGAAGTTAACAAATGAACCTATTTTAAGGGAAATTGGAACCTATCTATTTCCTTTCAAATGTGCTAGTTTAATGGTTTTATAGTGTGCTTGCATGTATGAGATAAAGAGGAGGAAAATGTGATCCTTTCAGGAGAGTAGGACTTGAAAGACAACACAGAGGTTTATATATTAGCTACAGTTTACCCTCCAAGTAAGTTTACATAACTGTAAAATAAAGAGTTCCACTTACCTAATTAGAAAAAAAACAAATGCATATAATAAAATCTTAATTAGTAGATGGACTATAATTGTATATTGATTAAGAATCTAACATCTAAATCAGCCTTTTGCATACTGGTAGAAGCTCTATCTCTCATTTCTGGAAAACAACATCAGTTTAATGTGGAAGAAGAGTCTCTTTTGTGGATGCATCTTACCATTTCCTGTTTTTCTGACATCTTGTTTGTATTTCTTAAGGAAACAAGTAGAAAATAAAGAAAGTGTTAAATTATAGATTTAATTTTGAAAATTAATGTATATTATGCCAATTATTAGGAAATATTTAAGTAGGAATTTAATTTACTTTACACATAGTGAAAATGGGCCCAGTTCCTTAGAAGCCTGCCAAGAAATTATTAGCTTTTATGCAGAGCCACTGAATCTTTTCTTATCTGACTGACATCACAGAACTAGCCAAAAGTATTCTTCAACTTAAATGGCAGCAGCAGTAGTCTGTGTACAGACCATGGAAGAAAAAAACCCCACAATGGCCAAAATAAAGTGGCTTGAGCCAACCCTTTGCTCAGCTCAAACTTAAACCAAGCTCCCTGAAATCAGACTGAGCTATTTTTGTGAATAAGGACTTAGCCCTACCTTAAGATGATACTGGTTTAGCTTTCTTAATATATATACTGCTTCCACATACACATCTCTGCAAAGACACTAATGATGGGGTCTTACTGTTACATCTGCAATGCTTAGAGCTAGGGTAGTAGCTATCATTTAATCATTCTGTGGCAAGACCTCTTTGGGAAACTCAGTGTTAAAAATGTAAAGCCCATACATTGTTTCCCTTTAACAACTGTATCTGTCAGGAGAGAACAGCAAGTGGGCAAGCCATAGCAATACAGGTCAGCAGTCCTTTTGAAATCTTTACTCACACCTACATGAATGGCAGTATTCTTTGATAGTTTAAAACACAAATAGCTAAAAAAGAGGGAAAAAGTGGTTGTCTCTAAGTGGTGTTTCCCATTTTATAGTTTTAAAAGAAAACTGACTTAAATCTGAATCAAAAGAGTTGTCTTTCTAACAACATACTGTCTTGTATCATAGTACTGTCAACAATAAGATCTGGTATAAATCTTGACATCTTTAAGATGTGTCCATGTATGCTAGAGCAACCACATACAGCTATATTGTAATAGAGATGTAGTATTGCAGTCACCTCACAGTAATTAATTTTCTATCAGTTTTTGTTGCATATTCTGTTCCCTAAGGATACCTAATATGTCTACTCTAACATTATTTTAACACATTCTAGTGCATAAATATTCAAAGAACATAGCAGCAGAGAGCAGCTCCAAGATCTTGATTAATAAAAACATATGCCTTTGCTATTTAAGAAAAGAAGTCTTCTAGCAGTGAAGAAGAAATTAAGAACAGAGCTGTTTGCTCTGTGAAGCAACAGGGATAAAAACATAAATGTGCTTACATTAAGACAGTGTCTGATACCATGCATGCTTAGCCCCTGGACTGGTTTTGGCCAAGATAGAGTTAATTTTCTCAGCCCCTAGGATGCTAAGTTTCAGGTTTGTGATCAAAATAGTGTTGACAACACACTGATCTTTTAGCTATTGCTGAGCAGTGCTTAGCATCAAGGCTTTCTCTGTTTCCCACTCTGCTCCCCACAGTGTGTAGGTTGGGGGCAGACAAGAGGCTGAGAGGGAGCACAGCTGGGATAGCTGACCCAAACTGACCAAAGGGATATTCCATCCTCAGTAATAACACCAGTGAGGGGAGTTTATTATGGGTTGCCCTTGCTCAGTAACTGGCTGGGCATCCATCAGCTGCTTCTGAGTGACTGCTTTTACACCAGTTAGTTTTCTTTCTTTTGTTTTGTTTTGCCTTTTTCTCATTTACTTATTAACTGTCTTTATCTTGACTCATGAGTTTTCTCACTTTTGCACTTCCAATTCTCTACCCCATCATGCTGCAGAAGGAGTGAGCAAGCAGAGGTGTAGTGCTTAGCTCCCTACTGAGGTTAACCCACAGCAGCCCCTAATGATATTTTGGTGTTAAGTATACAGTTAATAAACCACACATACATCATCACTCTTAGTGGTTGGAGAGGAATTTTATTCTTTTTTATTGTGATCTAGCTGGCTTGTAAGCATTTGCTGTAACTATCTTATGGATATCCAGAAAGAAATACCTGATATTGACTCTGACATAATTTCAGTGAACATATACACGAGCAGGAGCTTAACCAGGTCCTGGCTAGTGACCCCCTACATGATCTAGCATTTGAACATGGAAAATGCCTGTTGTGCATACACCTGACAGCTCTAAAAAGGAAATATCCCAAGTATATCAGGTTAGCAAGTGATTGCTTGCAAGCGATTAAATGGCAGATTATTTTCACTTAGCAAGAGGAATAATAATGAGCCAAAAATGTTCAGAAGGCTGAGAGCAGTGCAAGCTGCATATTGTGCCTGATGCAAGATGAAGTCACAGGAGCATGATTTAAAGGCAGAATGGACTGCAATAATTACTCCTTGTTTAGAAAAAATAGCTCCTGAGGATCTGAAGGAAATCTCAGCTGCCAGAGGGACAAGTATTTCTGCTCTTTGTGCTGTATCTGCCTGCTTCAAAACATATTGAGTATGCCTCTTAGTTTCAAACCAGTTACTTACTATTCATGCTCTCAAGTGCAGTCTTGGCAGTGATATACGGTAACACCAAGTCTTGAGTTGTAACTTTTTTGAAAAAAAGTTATTACACTAAGGAAAAAGTTTTCCCTTTGGTTTTGCAATGAGAAGGGGAGGACATTCAGGAAGTGTATTGTGGAAATATGTACAGCTTGACAAAGATGTTGACCAAATAAGATTATTATCTAATGGAGATTATTTTCTATTTAATTACATTTCTTTTAGTGAGTATGTTCATGTAGGAATGCTTGATGAAACAGTGAATTCTCACCTAGCACTTTGATTTGTGATTTAAAAAATCATAAAACATAACTTGTCAGAAAATGAATAGCAAAGGTCAAATCAGTACAAATGCATCACTTGGCTTTTTAATGACAGTGTCTCAGTGTTATCAGTGATGTGCATGTGAGATACTCAGAGAATGAATGTGGCATCATTTAACAGGATTTTTCCAGTCTCACTATACAACCCTCTCAGTCATGGTGGTTACTTACTGCTTATGACCTAGATTCCTATTACACAAAGATCCATGAGGTTGAGCATTTTTTTCGCATCTCAAAGTTCTTTTGAGAAACCATCCAGTGTCATATGAATAAGCAGGTATCTCACAGTCACAACAAAACTGGTCATGTACATCAACTGGCTATTATTTTTCACTAACTTCAAATAAAAAAATACATTCAAAATAAAAGAAAGGGTGGGAACGACCTTTAGCTTTCTCTAGCTTCTTTAGGGCAAACTTTACAAAAGAAAATTTAAGAAAAATGTCCATTATTTGCAGCCCTTCCCTGGGTTCCAAAGTATTGTAATAAATCACATGCTGTGAATATATTTGTATTGACTCTGGACAGGAAATATTTGAATACTCTATGTAGTATACATAGAATATACATGCATGCATATATACATACACTCTCTCTCTTATCCCAGAAGGAATTTGACTCGTATTCCTTTATGATGATCTAAAGTACATTCAGTGTATTTAATTGTTTTCCATTGGCAACTGTATTGAAACTATCACATGCAATTATTTGACTGGCAGGAGAAATATCCGAAGTATTTTAGTCTACCTCTGTAGTCAGTAACACAATACACTGCACACAAGAAGGTAAAGCCTTTGTGGGCATATTTGTTTCTAAATAAAGACATAATTTGTAATTCGGCTAAAGGAGTTCAAGGAATTTGAGTATAATCAAATATGACAGAACAAAGATAAAAGTGAATATGCTGTCTGTGATTTAACTTAGTGGATGTATGTCTGGCTGCAAGATTGAGTTATATTTCAAAGCATCTCCTTACTCATTCCTGTATTGCTGGTACTACTATAACTATGTAGAATGAAGTTATTTTATATTTTCACTCAAAACTATCAGTGGTGGTCTACATAAAAGTCAGTCTTGCTTTTACCAATTCTTTGCACATGCTTTATTGTGAGTATGGGAATAATCCCCAAGGCCTTAGTTAATCTTACTCCATCTTCATGTTGAGCTGGACAGCTGTACTGCACTTATCTTTCTTTCCTTTTTACACATCAACACCTGTGCTAGTTGGGGTAGAAATACAGTGTGATATTAAAGGAACAGTGCAGCTCTATGAGATGATGCTGCTATTACCATTACTTCAATAATCCAACAGACAAACTCAAGATATAAGATCTTTCTTTCCTGACACTCTTGTACCTTATTTTATTCCGTGCTGTTTTCTAGCAATGGTTGGGGTTTTTTTGGCAAATTACACCCATTCAAATATTTCTTCTTCTTTAAGCACCTGTTTAAAGAAATCTACTCTGCCTTCTGAGCTATAGCTTATTTTTACTATCTCTTAGGAAGCCATGTTTACACTTGAAAGATTAGGGAAACAGTTTTGTCAAAATCCTCATTTTCTGTCAAGGAGGTCAAACCAGTAGTGAAAATCCAAACTGAGAATTACTATTGGCAAAAATACAGACTTTTCACATGCTGATATTTCTTCTTTTCCAGAGAAAACATTCTAGAGTGTGCATTTTCTCATGGAATAAGTATTTTAGAAAACAAACAAACACACACACACAACCAAAAAAAAACCCCAAACAAACAAAAACCCAATGAAAACCACACAACATTTTGATACATCTAAAATGTTTGGTTTTCTTGACATGAAATGCACTCTGTTGTATCCAGCTACAGAGAAGCATATGGAGTGTTTCAAGTATCCAGTGACATACTGGGCTGCCATGTTCACAGAAAACTCCTTTAAGATGAAATATGTGTCTCGTAATGTGTACAGGCTCTGAGAGGTAAAAGAGACAAAACAGTCGCACAGTCCAGCAGTGGGACACATTGCCCAGACTGTGCAATCTCCAACCTTGGAGGTTTCTAAGAACCAACTGGATAAAGCCCTGAGCAACCTAGACTGAATTCAGCGTTGACCCAGCATTGAGTGGGAAACAAAGTGATGGTCTCACAAAATCCCTTCTCAAGCTGAACAGATCTGTGATTATCTAACATAAAAAACTAAGACCAAAGATGGACACACAAAACTCCCAACAGTATATACAGGCTTGCAATTCTTTCACTTAGGAATGGAGCTTATAATTTCAATATTCAGTCTGTTATGTGATGCTATCTTCTAAATCAAAAAGTCAATCCAGAGAATTCCAGAGGAAAACCTACCACTTTTTCCTTCCTAAATAATTTTGCCTGAAATGTTCATAACATATATATTTAATTCTATTCACTCCATGTGTTATCTTATTGTACTTATTAAATATGATATCTTGTTGCATATATATAAACTATAATGTGTGATAGTTAATCTTCACATACACCTGATAATACCTTCAAAAATGCATTATGATAAGTAGATGTTTCAGAACATTTCATTTCATATACCCAGATTATATACCCTTGCAGTTAAACCATTTTAGGAAAAGCACAGTAACTCTTACAACCATCTCTGATCTCACAGTGATGCCAGCTTTCCAGCATTGTGTCCAAGTCTTTCCTACCTCAGCATCACTAACACAGCAAACTTAGGCTTGATGTTTATTATTCTTCCTGCCCAGTGCTGGAAGAAACATTACAGTCACTCATGTTCTGAAAAGTATAAATTGATTGATGCAAGAGGAGACTGAGGTGATGCAGCTAAGATAGAGTATGAATAATAAAGTAGATCCTGTTTGAACAACAACTGCAAAAGACCTTATTAGTTTGACTTGAACGTAATGTTTTGGAGATAGTTAACTGTCAGCAGCAGGATCCAACATGAGACTTGATTTTTTATACAACATTACAAAGAACTTCAGAGGGGCTAGTGATCCCGTGGGTGAAAGCACCTACTGAGCATGTAGGAGTTCTACTTATAAATTGCATTTTGGCTCAAATATACCTACTATTACCTATTCAGAAAGCTTGCAGACATTTTCAATAGATGAGTTTAATTCCAGTCTGAAGAATGTCAGAGACAGGCAGAATATCTGCTCCATAAATAGTTGATATTCCACAAGTTATTTTCCCATTTCCTATTTTCAAATTTTCTCTCTTTTGCAGTGTAAACCACACTCACATCCATATGCTTTATCCCACAGCACGCCCTCACAGAAGGCTTCTGTAGAGTCAACTGAACATGATTTTGCAGATAAATAAAAGTGAAAGGTATAAGAGCTTTATTTCTTTAAAAGGGTGATCAAGATTGACAGAGTTGGTGCTTATATATGAAGACCACCACAATGGAAATTAATGTCGTTGATTACAGAATGAGCCAACAGTGTAATGAAGTCATGAGAATGATAAGGCTGTCTTACATTTTAACTGATATTACAGTTATAGTCCTGACAGTGAGTAAGGAACAAGCAAGATCTTTAAACTACTCTGTACATGTTTGGTTATCTTTGTCTTGACCCTCATGATAATTGTTGTATTTTTCTCCTCCTCATGTCACTGGAGCGGGGTAGGAATGAATGAGCAGTTGCATGGTTGCTTTATTGATGGCTGGGTGGACTTAAACCTCAACGTACACAGAACATTACACAGTGTGTATGCAGCACACTATAGAGTCCCAGATGCATATTTTTGTACCTTTATCTTATATAATTCAGGTATGGCTAAGTTTTCCTTTCTCCACGTAGGGCAGAGAGACTCTACAGAGGGACCTGGACAGGCTAGATCAACAGGCTGAGGTCAATTGTATGAGCTTCAACAAGGCCAAGTGCCAAATCCTGCACTTGGACCACAACAACTCCATGCAATGCTACAGGTTTGGGGAAGTGTGACTGGAAAGCTCCCCAGCAGAAAGGGACATGAAGGTACTGATTGACAACTAGCTGAATATGAGCCACCACTGTGCCCAGGTGGCCAAGAAGGCCAATAACAACCTGGCTTGTATCAGAAACAGTGTGGCCAGCAGGACAGGGGAAGTGATTGTTCCCCTGTACTCAGCACTGGTGAGGCCACACCTCAAGTACTGTGATCAGTTTTGGGCACCTCATTACAAGAAAGACATCAAGGTGCTGGAGCAGGTCCAGAGAAGGTCAACAAAGCTGACTANGTCAACAAAGCTGACTAGGTGAAGGGCCTAGAGAACAAGTCTTAGGAGGAGCGGCTGAGGGGCTTGTGGTTGTTTAGTCTGAAGAAAAGGAGGCTGAGGGAAGACCTTATTGCTCTCTACAACTACCCGAAAGGAGGTGGTAGAGAGGTAGGTGCTGGCCTCTTCTCACAAGTAACAAGTGATAGGACATGAGGAAATGGCCTGAAGTTGCACCAGGAGAGGTTTAGGTTGGATATTAGGAAATTTTTTTCACTGAAATGGTCATCAAGCATTGGAACAGGCTGCCCAGGGAAGTGGTTGAATCACCATCCCTGGATATGTTTAAAAGCTGTGTAGATGTGGTGCTTAGGGACATGGCTTAGCAGGAAACTTGGTAAAGTAGGGTTATGGTTGGACTCGATGATCTTAAAGGTCTTTTCCAACCTAAATTATTCTATGATTCTATGAACGAGACTAATGGCTGCAGACCCTGGGTCTCCCGCTCCATCTGTGCTTTACACACAGTGTGCTGACAACAGTATCTTTCCCAATCAACATTTTTAACATTTAAGTCTGATTTGATTTTAGACTCAGAGCTTTGGAAATAATTTGCAGATATAAAAAATACCAAGCTGTATAAAGCTACTTTCCATGCTAAGGGCATAGACATTCTTATCTCAAGTAGTTTGCAGATGCTTACTCCATACATCATGTCTTTGCTATTGTTTACTCCTTATCTCTGAGCAGCCACCTTTGGTTTAACTCCTGGTAGTCAGATTAGTAAAATAGATATATTTTGGGACTAATGTATTTATAGAAAAATTAATATACTTACTCTCCTTTTTTCTTTTTTCCCCATGTCCTGGCATTAGAAATAATACCTTAGAATTGTACTTCTTTTTTTTTGACTCCATGCCACTGACAAACATAAAGCCTCATAAAAACCACTACTTGAATAACCTGAGTATATCCAAGGAAAGGATAAGAGGTGACTTGATTACAGTCTACAATTACTTACAATGAGAAGATTTTGATTGCAAATAGCCCTTTAATTTAACAAATGAAGCATAACGAGATCCAATATTTGAAGGTGGAAGCTAGATGAATGATATTAGACTAGCTACGTAATTTTGTCAGTGAATCTAATCAGCTATTTGGACTATTTACCTAGGGAAATACTTGGTTCTTCATCACTGAGATCTTTAAATGAAAATTGTGTGTTCCTGAAAGATATGTAATAGCTCAAGCATAAATGACAGACTTTATGTAGGAAACACTTGAAGGAATTCAGTCTTGTATTATGCTGTAGTTCTGACTAGATGATGATTATGGCCCCTTCCAGCCCTAAAAGTTGAATGAACTTTACTTCTATTCAAATCAATGTGAATTTTTCACTGACTGGAATCAGAATTTCACCATCTGAATTTACACTAGGCCACTTTACAGCCTCACTAACACTGTAAATATACCTTTAGGTATGCAGAAATGTAATCATATTTAATTCCTCTCACAATTCTAGAGTGATGTAAAAAAGCATTATATGTAAAGTAATTTGGGCATTCCTAACTAGAAATTAGTACTTTTAGCTACTGGGGCTGAAAGACTGTGCTTTAGCTGGTCTCCTACCACAAAGTTTGATGAAGCACATATTTAAGCTTGCCCGTTGTGAAGTTTTGCTGATTAAAAGTTAAGGCTGGTACCGATGTAAATCAATAGAAGGAAAGCAACTACCCCCTCTCCCTTGTGCTTAAAATTGCATTGTCTTGGAGGACAAGTGCCTTGGACAATATAGAGAGGCCTTTACATAGCACAAAATTGTTCTTTCCTCATCTGTAGTAAAACAGTAAGCCACTGTGTCAGAAGGCTGTAATAAGTTTATGGGGTACAGTGGCATTAATAATTAGATGTATTAGGAAATTTCAATACAAGTAAAAATTAGATTTAGATTTAGGATTTTCATTGCTGCAAGCAAGACACAACAGACTTATAAAAATAATCAGGGATACAGGCAGGCCAATCTGATTTACACTACTCTCTTAGTATGAAAGTAAAAAATATACAGTAAAGAGAAAAAACACAGATAATTTCATTTCTTAGAGATACTAAAAATAAAAAAGACAAAGAATGCATTCAACTGCTAGATATCAAAGAGACTACGGTGCTTAAAAGGATTAGATAGTATGTCCATTTTGTGTATCTAGATTTTCAGTAAGGGGGGTTAAATTGTTTAAAGTTCTATGCTACTAAGTTTACATAGGCTAAATATATTACTGTTACTGTGGAGCTGGAGCATCATGTTTATACATACAGCACCTTGTGGGGAGGGGTAGAGCTGTAATCTCCTGTTCTGCAGGTGGGTCCTTATGCAAAGAGACACAAAACTAGATAACCCAAGGATTTCAGCACCTGACTGCAGCCTTTGTTAAGGGACACCCGGAAGCATCTGTCAAGACATCAGTAGTGTTATGCATCCAACAACTGAGCAAGCAATTCAGCTGCAGGCAGTGAAAAGCCAAATACTCTAATCATTCAGCACTGGTGCTGGCTAAATATGACTGTCCCTAGAAAACAGCAAAAGTGTCTCGTCTGTGCTGCAGGTATCCTACAGCCAGCAATGTTGACACATGGACTGTAGGAGAAAAAACATGTTGTGTTTTAGCCCCCACTTTCTTTTGTGGTCTGTTAGACAGCAGAAACACAGACACAGTGGTAGTGAATCCACCTTTGCTAAAGGGGTGGAGGGTACTGTGCGTATTGCAGGAATGCATTAATCAGATGCATTATATCATGCATCTGAGTGACCAACCAGACAGAGGAAAAACAGCTCCCTTATCCACCTCAAATGCCATTAAAACCTCAGCTATTGAATAGATGCATAATGCAGAAGGATGAGGCATATTTTGTGAGAAAAGCAATGTGTGAACTGATTCAGGGACTGTTTCAGGGACAGGCATCCTGTGTGGGCTGAGGCCCCTGGAGTCTAAGAAAGGTACAAGAAGTTATAACACAACAGTATAGCTCTTGGAGCTGCCTATGTACCACACCACACACAGCACATCACCTTCCTGCAACATCTTCTGTAGTTGCATCTGCTTAATTAAGAGAGGAAATGGTGCTATATGGTCAGACCCTTTTTACCTGATTTTTTGGCACATAGTCCATAAATCTCTGTCATAGCAGGAATGTAAGTGCAGGATTCCTAAATCTAAGACTGGCACTCCAACATTACAACTCAGGAAATTTAAATCTTCTTTACAGGTAAAAATAACAACTGTCATAATGTCTTTTAGGGACAGATTACATGCTAACAGTCCACTATGAGATTTCTTGTATTAAATCATCTAATACTAGAAGTATTTTAGTTAAGAAGATAGTAGACTAGGGTCTTCTGTCTCTTTGTGAAGATAAGTCTAATTTTAAGATACAAATAACTCAAAGACGTTTTTGTATATAATCTCTGCATCATTCTAAATGCTACATTATTTAAAAACTCTCAGGTGAGACATTAAAAAGTCATACTGATCTACTGCAATGAATATGACTTTTATTATTTAATGGATATTAATGGACTAAAGAGATGGTAAATATATTTTACATAAAAATCATTTAGTTCTAATATGGCAAATTGAAAGATAACATGCTAGTTTCTAACTTGAAAAATTCTTCCTTTCACATCTTAGCTGCTTCACTTCCTTTTATATTGATTTTGGGTTTCCAGACAATGAGATTACATTTTGAAGCATTCACACAGCAAACCATAAGGACAAGGCTGTAACAAAACAATTAGGTTCATACAAATGAGTCTCTAAAGACATGAGGAAAGCATTTGTCTTTTCCCAGAAAGTTATCAAATTTCTCCTTTCACCCATCCATCACAGAAGGTGGCGAGGAAGAGTTCAAAGAAAGTAGGCAAATTTTTAGTCCTTCAGTGAAGAAATAATTCAGACTTTTGGTGACTCTATGATGAAGCACCCTGTAAAAAAGGAAAAAAAAAAAGGTTCAGCTATGCTGTCAACAATACTTAGAGAGCTCTGTCACTGGGTTACATCTCTTATTAACAAAAGGTACAAGAGGTAACATCAAATATAACAGTAACCTCTGTATCAATTACAAGACTCATGGCGAACATTTGTGTCAGTATTTCCCATAAATTATTACTCATGCACTTGAGCAATAGGAAATGCAGCAAGAATATAAACTACACAGATGAACTCATTTGGGTAAAAGTAAGATCCTGAGTGCTTAGACTCAGGAGTGAACCATGTGCTTACTGAATTATTTTTTTAAAAAATCTGTTTTTGTCATTGAAAGCAGAAAAGTTTCCTGTATCCCTGCATTTCCATGTTCTCTGCTAGACACATCAGGAGACGGAGATGGGATGGGCACAGGAAGGGAGCAGGGAAACAGTAAAAATATGACAAAGGCTATTGCACTGAAACAAAGCCTTGCCTGCATGAAATGTTTGCTTCAAAATCAAAACATTTTAGAAGGACAGGGTGGACAGAGAACAAACTGAATGTGAGGACAAGTGGAGCCTGTACTACACTATTTCATATACTTGGAGAAGCATTAAAGGGCAGTCTTCAGTCTGGTTACTTTTTTTACAAATTTACAGACATAGGTGTCTATACAAACAAACAAGATCAAATGATAGCTGCAAATTTGTTGTCATTTTCCCATCTAAGTATTTTACTCTAGTGAAATTATTATTTGCATTATTAGAATAATAAAATCTATTAAGTATTCAGTGGCCATAGAAATGGTAAGAAAGGCCACAGAAAACATTCCCATTTCCTACATTTGCTTATGCCTTCTCTCACGTGACTGGTCACAGCTACACCGTGGAATTAAACATAAGAAACAGGATCAAAGCAGACATCAACAGAGGTCAGAACTGTAGCAGCTATTTGGACTCCTAAAAGGTAGACACTACAAAAGCTGAGAAGTGAGTATGTAGTTGTGCCAGGAATATTCACCAAAACACAGAGTCATGCTTCTTGGCTCCAGGTAAAATTAATGCTGCCTGAAAAGCCCATATATAAATGAAAAGAAGAAAGAGCTGACCAGGAGTCTGAAACATTGTCCTGCACAGATACTTGGGACAAGTACACAGAAGTGCATATCAGGTACCTTTGTATGTTTCAAAAGTATAAAATCAAATGCTTCAAGGGAGATAGGTGGTAGAATGCATTGTTTTCAGGCCTTGTTATTGTCTAGAAATAAATTAGACAGGAAGATATATAATAATGCTAAGACTGAAGCAACGCATGACATGTCTAGTAGCAGAAATCCTCATGTTGGAGGTTATTTGATACAAAAAACCCAAGGGCATTCCTTGTTTTCACACATCCATAGTGTCAATAAGTGAATGGGGATTTGAGAAGGTGGAGAAGGATGTCAGAATTCTGTATGTAGGAATTACATTTTCATCTCAATTTACTGATATCTTTTTGTAGATCTCCACTTGCATAACTGCAAAAGTAGGACAGACATAAATTGCACTCCCTGGCCAAAGAAACTTTATGTGAGTAGGGGTCATTTATTATAATTACATTTGCATCACCCTGCCATTTGGCCTTCTATCTAAGGAAACGTTTGCAACTTAGCATCAATTTTTGCTTCAGCTTTCTGCTGTATCCCAGCACCACTGCTAAATCGTGCAACAACTAGCTTTGATATGTAAGTCAACATATGGCGATTAAACTATTGGCTTCAATTATGAACATAAGGACTCAGAAATGTGACTTATTAGCATGAAATTATTAAGTTCCTCCTAGAAATATGGCTTCATCTTTTCAGTCAAGTAAAAATACAAACAAAACTAGAGTTACAAGATGCAATTCTCTCAGATTATTCCATTTTAACTTATTTTATTGTAATATTATGGGCACAGTTTTAAACCCTTCCTTTAATAAAAGTTTTATCAAATTCAGATCATTTTAATTTCCTCCCATTTCTATATCTCTCTTTTGATCTTTGATAGATGCTCTACCTTGAGGTTTTTTCTGTAAAAATAAACTTGTAAATGGCAGCTCCTGAATCTTCATATGTATACAAGATGAGATTTCATGTCAATTGTCCCTAAAGAAATATTGCCATAGAGAGCCCAGACTATTTACTTCTAAACCTTATTCTCAGGAAAGGAAATTTGGAAGTACTTTGATCTCCTGTTGTGGTGAAAAGTAACCTAAAGTTTTTTAATTGCTTGTTTAATAGTAGTAAGCCAAGAATGTTGCTACCTGTAAGCTCTCATCTTGCTTTCTCTATTCTATATAATAACCCTTTCCTGTTACGTTTACCATTTCCCTTTGGTATTCTCATTAACATTAGTCATTAAAACAAGATTTGGTGAAGTGCTGGAAAATCTGCTCTAGGGCAAGATCTTGGTTGAGCTTTACATCACTTTATTTAGAAAGCATACACTATTCTACCAGAGTGGTTTAAAATGATGCAGTTATTTCCCTCCAAGTTTTTTTTGGATTATTCAAATAGAATATGGTATTATTTTTATGACCTGCTAGAATTTTTCCAGTCTGTTTTCTGTCTTTATAAGGACACAAGGACTAGGACACATAGGCAACATCTACTTAGTTCCACAAAAC
The DNA here is from genome assembly GCA_013400335.1 of Eurystomus gularis. NCBI lineage: Eukaryota > Metazoa > Chordata > Aves > Coraciiformes > Coraciidae > Eurystomus > Eurystomus gularis. The sequence continues at coordinate 1,560 of VZZY01024022.1, read as the reverse complement.
TTAGAAGCAAAGATAATGGAGAAAGTGCCACCATGCTCCAGACAGCCCTAGAATCATGATTCTGGGCTCCTAAAATTTTAAAGAAATAGGGTAGGAGTGACTAAAAAAAATCACATAGCTTCTGTGTCTCAAAGGAGTGTTAACTACAGTTACATATTTCTTATGGATATTGTCCAGTCTTCATATATATTTCAAAATATTTGTTACTTTCTCTCTACTAAAGAGAAAGATTACAAACCATAAATTAGATACATTTCTGTAGGTGAAATATTATCTTTTATTTTGACTTGTATCAGTGGCTACCAAGAAGATGGAGACCTCCTTTTTACAAGGAGTCACATGGAAAAAACAAGGAGTAATGGGTACAAGTTACTCCTGGGAGGATTCCAATTAGACTCCAGAAGAAATTTTTTCACCATAAGAACAATTAGACATTGGAATAATCTCCTGAGGGAAGTGGTGGATTCCCCTACATTGGACAGTTTTAAGATGCAGCTTGACAAGGTGCTGGGCCATCTAATTTAAACTACTTTTTTACCTTGAAAGGTTGGACTAGATGATCCTTGAGGTCCCTTCCAACCAAGTATTCTATGATTCTATGACTTGTATCTAGTTCTAACCTCCTCCTCAGCTAATGCATCTTGGCAAATAACTACCTGATCCCTTTTTACAGAACTCAAAAAATTCAGGTGGTAGAGAATATGCTAGCGGAGATAGTTTGGTGGGAGAATTAGAAGTTTAGAACAACCTGTCCTGGTGCTCTGAAAGGGAAAAGAAAATCTTTTGTGTTTTAAGTTTCCACTTTCCTCAGACAACTTCTACACAGACTGTGACTGAGCAAACATTTAACAAAATACGGTTTGTCATAAGCTTCCCAGTTGCGTATATTTATGATAAGATGATACAAGATTAATTCTAAGCAGAAAATCAATTGTTTTGATACTAGTAACTCCCAAATACTTCACAGACATTTTTGCCTCACAGCCAGGCCTCCATTCTTTAAAAATACTTCCCTGAATTAGCTATTTTCAATAATGTATCACTTGGAATAGAGGGTTGGCCACACATATGAATGGATGATGGTTTGTAACGGAAAGAAAATTAAATGCTGCTTACTTTGCCAGAGATAACTACCTCTGCCTCTCCTCCACTGAAGCAGATTTATTATCATCATTATTCATTTTTGTATGTTGTCTTAGGGACCACTTCTATGTGGAAATGTCACTTATTTTCAGATGCCACTAACTTAAATTGCTTTACAATTTCATTAAAAACCACCATTGCTGCTGGATGCTTAGTAGGCATCTCAGACAGTAAGTTCTGATGTGCTCTTTACAGCCAAGTTAAGAGGCAATCAACTTGTGCTTTTTAGTTTCTCTATAAATAAAATGGTCCTGTTTCCTCTTTTCCATTACTGGGTGTCCTGGTTTGGCCAGGAAAGGGTTAATTTTAGGGGAGCCAGGTTATTCTATACCATGCTCACCTCATGCCCTAGGGCAGTTCCGGTGGGGGGGCAGTTCCCGTTCAACTGTTTTCGGTGAGCTCGGTCCATCGCTGTTG
>VZZY01024021.1:0-140560 GCA_013400335.1 Eurystomus gularis | reverse complement strand
ATATATTTAATATGTATCTGAGAATTCTAAGTCTCTGACAAGCAGAAGAGTAATGTTTGGAAACTGATATTATTTATGTTTGTAAATTTGTGATGTTTTAGCTTTGTACTGTTTGCTTCTCCCCTCTCTCCCATGATCTGTTTTTCTCCGACTCTTCATCCATCACATAAAATATCAACAAGATAAGACTTTATATTCTACTCTCAGTGACAGAGATAAAAAAGTACAAAAATTCAGGGGAGCCTAAAAGACTATCTGGATTTAAGTAAGGGCAGGAGGAAAGTAGAATAAAACTTGAGATGTCAGGGGAAAAAAGAGGGGTAAGGTAAATAAAGAAGATTAGTTCCAACAGAAGAAAAATGAAGGTAGTTTGAATTTGTCAAGGTCTGAAATGAATTTTGTGTTGTAATTTGCCATTCTATCCCACTCTGGAACAAGTGCCTTAGTTGCTTCTACATATTCTTAATTCATAGCAAGGAAGAAAAAAAAAACAAATATGATGCTTATGGACCAGAACGGAACTTTTGAAAAAAGACCTTCAGGAGTAGATTACATAAAGATTTCTCTATATCCATGTTAACACCTTCAGGGTTCTGCTATTATGTATCTTTTTAAACCACAAAAACTGAAACTAGTATATATGTTTCTAGTCATTTTTGCAGAATGTTTGCCAGGTGCTTTTGCCAGTGTCCTGATTACAGGTTTTTCATATTTTTCTAATATGGAGTATAAATAAATACATTTCCTTGTTTTTACATTGTCTTTTGTGGTCCTCTCACATGCTCTCATTCATAGAACTGAACATCCACCAGGGATGGAGGTTATTTTTCTGTGGGAGCCCTTTATAATACCATTGCCAGTAACCAGAAACATGTAAAAGTACAATTTTAAAGAAAGGAGTCTTAACAGTGGAAGAGCAACCTCTGCATTCCTCTCACCAAGGCACTAGGTGACAGCACGGAGAAGGGATGGAGAATGTAAGAACAGTTAACTCTGGAAAACGTTAGGAGAAATAGTCGCAGATAGACAGGAAATCAAGTGCTTTTTCATACATTCCATAAACAAGAAAGATAGTCTGAACTGACCAGCACAGGAATTCAACAAAACCAATATTGTGTGACAATCACTCAACTACATCAGTTGCCACAGGACAAAATGATTCAATTTGCAACCCATCAATCATTTGGCATAATAGTGGAATTAATACACCATAACAGAGGGCTGTCACAAGATCAATGTCTTCTACTTTGGAAATAAACATTTTTGGGATTGCTCCAGTATTTCTTTTCTATAAAACAGATAATTATAAAATAAATAATTGGTTTTACTATGGCATTTATATGGCAGTAGGAAACCATTATTTGATGACATTTTTATTTCAACAGCATTATCTCTAAAGAAAACTAAAAATGGAAAGGAAAAAAGGCTGGCTGCTTGTGGATCTGTCACACATTCCATTTACTTAAGTAAGAGCCACTGATCGACAACATGTAATGCCATTTCCAGGGAAATCAAAAGGCTGCAAACTAATGCTATGCAGTCATCTTCATTGGCAGATTACTGGACTCTTGATATCTTTAGGATGATATTGCTCATGTAAGACCCACACACTTCTTTAAAAAAATAAAAAATTATAATTAATTAGCTACTTATATTTTGCGCTTCAATTAAAGCTTGCTGAAGAGCAGAAAGGTATCTGTTGAGACATTTTTTATAAGGATGATTGGTGAAGTATTTGATTGCAAATGTCAACTAACTACAGAAAACCCAAACCCATCGAAAATCCTGTCCTCCTATGTCTCCTTTCATTAGTACTATTTAAATACAGCTGCTTCAATTCCTTGAAATGCATGGCCACATTGTCTCCATTTTTGAGAAATACTGAATTATTTTCTTTTCTTTTCCCCAGTTTGACACCTGAATAAACTGAAAAATAGTCTGTTAAATTAATTGAAAACCATCACATGCTATTAGATTTCACATGCAACTCATAATTTTAACCTCTTGAAACACCTAAGTCAAATTTGCAACTTAAATCAAACTGAAATTCAATGCATCTCAAAAAGTTTAAGAAACCCAAATCTCATGTTGATGCCTATAGATGAAGAAGGAAAAGTATGTGTGGTCCTGCTTACAAGGACCTCTTGCCAGTGGCAGACGGAACCTATAAAAGACTGATCCATTGTGAGAAATGGAGTTGTCAGTCAAATTCCTTGGAAATGCAATTCTCAGCTTTGGTTTGCTCCAGTTTGGGCTTGAAATCAGGGTTCTATGCTATGATTATGGTCTTGGCAGGTAATGCCTTTCAGTTCACCTTTAGTCATTTTAAGTTAGTACCATTCCTATAATGAGACAGGCTAGCAGCTTCCTACACCTCTAGATCTTCTCAAATAACTGTTTGCAGAAACTTGTTTAAGCATCTGCTTAGGTCTCACAAAGCACCTGAAGACATACCAGGCTGAGCCAATCACCTACTAGAACTCTGCATAATAATTTAACATTGCAAACGTTTCCAAAGGGAAATATATGTACTATGACCAAAGTATTATGCAAATGTTGTTTTTATAGTGATTTAGCCCTGCCATAATATCTTCTGCCATTCTACAAGCAGTGCATTAAGCCATGTCACTGCTGACAAAAGCAGGCAGGAGCTGGACCAGCTATCCTGCAGCCTCAGCTGGAATGTATGGATGCCTTAGGGGCACGCTACCTATTAATTTAAAATTCTGAAACTAATTATGTATGTCAGGGTGACCTCTTTCTAATCTACATTCATCACAGAACACAAGCCTTCTGTCTCTGTTGTTCCCATAATAAAATAACTGTTGATAGACTTATATAATTGACTGTATCTGAAGTGGACTCATACTATGGTGCTACATTTAAATTGTATGTAATCCTAGCTGAATACAGATAAGCAAAAAATAATCCAACTATCTCAAGTAATTAACTTCTAAGGTTTCAAAATAACATTGGAAAAGAAAATTATTATCCATGATCTTAAAAACAATGTTGCAGAGTACAGAAAAATCACATTAATTGCTGAACTCCCAGGAAATTATTTGCAACATTTAAAGATGCATGTAGCATAAGATACATTGACTTCTATTTATTTATCCCACACATAGCTTGACATGTTAGACAAATTGATGAAATATGCACCTAGAAAGGCCCCTGAACTTGACACTGGGATTTTTAGAGGTGCCTAAAAGAATTAAGTACCTAATTCTCATTGAATTCTAAAGGAAGCAGAGAAGAAAGTTGCAGTTAACATTTCAATAGCAGGAAAAATTTGTTAAGAGTGTGCATCTTCCACTGGACCTTTACCCACATGACAATGAAAAATACAAAGAAGGAGGAACTGTTTTTGCCATCTTCTCCAGCTTACTTTGGAGAACTCCTTGGAGAACTCCTTGGAGTTACTCTTAATCACTTTAAGACACTTTAAGAGAGGTCAGACTTACAAACAGTCCATTTATAAGCTCAGCTCAGAATACTAACATGATGAAATCCCAGCATGCTCAAGTTCCCTTTTCTTTGGCACTGTGATTTTTCAGTGAGGCTTGTGATCAAGGGAATTCCCAACGACTATAAAATAATTGAGGCAGTAATTCTGAAAGCATCCAGCTCTTGACATCTGCTCACTTTCTGAGCAGTCCCACAATTTTAAGCCAAGCTATTCAGATACATGTAAGTCTTCACAGGATCACGTTTCTACTGAAGTGACAAGCTTAAAGGCAGTACTGAAAACCAAACCAAACCAAACTAAAAACCCCTAACAAGTTCCCTGTATTGCATGTTTGAAGAGCAAGATGAAATGGAAAGATCGTCATTAAACAGAGCTTGATCTCTGAAATATCCTCACCCAAGGAGCACATGTACTCTATGGAGACCTCAAAGCTGCAATACAGACTGACATACAGAATGCAATAAGCAATCAACAAAGCAAACCTCATAATAATAATAATAATATGAGGAGACATGACAGATCTTTTTTTAAGGCGTATTGAATTTCTAGTGTTCAGGAACAGAGGCAAGAATTCAGCTGTTTTTCCTCTTAGAAAGAAATAAGGAGTACAGCTACGCTACAGGAAACTGGAATAACACATTAAAAGATGTGAATAAAATTCAGCTTAAAAGTCAAAATATGTTTATACTAGGCAATGAATATTAACTTCTATTGCAAGGTGTGCATCAGATGTCTTTTAAAAATCAGAAAAGCAGCCTGTTCTGTACAAATGAGTCACAATAAGGAGAGGAGGAAAAGGTAAATGCATTAACTGATCTGTGTGATACTATAACATCAATAATTGATTTAATCAGTTAAAAACATGAATTTAACATTTCATCATCAGTTAAAAACATTAGCGTTCTCAATAAATGGGTCAATGTGAGCTTCCACAATAAATCTGAGCTGTAACGGTAAAACAGCTACATGCCTGAACCAAAACGAAGCCTTCCCACTTCTATGTCTATCTTGTTCACCAAATAAATTCTACTCTGCAGTAACATCACTCAGTTTCTCTCCATTTTACAGCCTGATTTTTCCCAATATTTCTTTATGCTAATAATTAAATACAGACTTGCTTCCCACTGAAATAATTCATTTGCACAGTGGAGCACACCGTTAGAACCTACTTCCTTTGGAAATGACGGACACTCCACTTTATAAAGGATTGAGGCTTTTCTAGAAAAGACATTTCAAACAAACGTGCTACATTTGGCTCAACAAAAATGTAGCTGGATGAATTTCTATGCGTACTGGACAATCTAACAGTCAGCTTTGGAGGAAACATAGCCCACAGCTATGAAATAACTCCCATAGGTCTAAGGACTCATGTTTGCCACTTGAGGTAAAGATGAGGGGTTTTTAACCTTGTCTCCACCAGCAGATGCACTTGTAGGTCATCTCCAAGTCAGGCATTGCCCTGACTACATTTTCTACATGGGAGAACAAGCAGACGTAGCCCCCCACATGGCTGGTAGGACCCATGGTTTGGATGGGATATTACCCCATGGTAATAGATGCAATGTAAGGATAGGACAGAACAGCATGGCACAGAACATATTCGTGCAGTTCTTAAAACCTGAGGAACCACTGCTTTATGACTACGGTTAATTTTCAGACAGTTTAGTTGCATAATTTGCGTATTCAAAACATCCATCACTAACATTCTAAGAAAATACAAACTGATGTTTGTTGAAAAACGGACATGAACTTTACCGAATGCAAAGCTGAGTTCCTGTCACAATGCTACTAAATGGGACGAGGGAATCCGTGTTTACAGAATTTCCCATTTAGCAACACAAGAACCACAAAAACCAACATACTTTCCCAAAGACTGGTATTATGCACTCCCTGAAAGAAGTTGCTCTGTAGAAGTCACTTTTGGTATTTCATACTTAGTAGTCTCTCTGAAAAAAACCCAAACACACACCATTTCAGAAACCATTCACAAAATATCAAGTACTACAATAATTGAGCAAGTTATCTCTTCAAAAGACCAGTCAACTTATTTAATGCTTACTGTTTATATTCTTCATGTTCTTACTTTAACTTCCACAAAAGACAACACTTCTTTGTGAGATTGCAGTGCTTCAATTACTTTTTAGACTTCCTACACATAAACTTACAGTTTCACCTTCTTTGTCTGCTTGCTGGTTTGGTTTTATTGGGGTTTTTTTGGTAAGCTTTTGTTTTTTCGTCTGGAATGTTTGCACCACTGCCAAGTTCTATGGGTTCTTGTCAGTTCTATAGAAGCCTCCTTCCAGTGCTTTTCACCACTTCTGTCAGCAACAATTCCAAATTACAGTAAAATTTGCAACTGGAAGAACACATTCTTATTTCTTCTGTTACTGACAAAAACATTTCCAAGGAAAGATGGAAGGAAATGATACATGTATCTGTGTGGGATTTTTGAAGTAATGGCTAAAGGACAGAAACACTCAGATCCCACAGACCTTTAAGATATCTAGATGTGGAACTCCAGAGCTGAAGTTTTGTTGTCACTTTATGGAGCTAAGCTAGGAATAAAAGAGCTGAAATTCCAAATTGTGATGCATCCAGGAGTCACAACAGACATTCCAGTCTTCTGTCTATCCTTTGGACATCAATGTCCCTACTGAAGCTCTCAAATTTTCTAACAGAGCAGATAAGTTCTAATACATAAATAACATCACTGAACCATTTACTGGCTTGCTAATATAATACAACAGTTGCTAATATTGAAATCGTTACAAACACAATGCGAACATCACTAGCACACAATAGTTTTACTTTATTAACAACCTGCTTCTAGGTTGGCAACTCTGGTGTAATTTAAGTGATGTCCCCCTTACGGCTGTGAATCATGTTTTCATTAACACAGGAAGAAAGCCATCAGTATGAAAACGGCTTATTCTGAATCACATTAGGAATACTTATCATAGTATCTAGGGGTTGATTTTAACCCAGGTACTGAAGCAATCTCTGTGTATCACCATCCCAATGTTCCCTCAGTTGCTTTTATTATCCTTCTCTGAAGAGTTTTGGATCTTTTTTAACACTGCATGAAAAATACATTGTTTTCCAGGAAATATCTCTATTTTACATGCACAGTGTTGCACTTAAGAAACCCTAAAGTGCACCTACATCCTCTCACGACTCCTAAGAGATCTGGGAATGAAAGCCACCTTGAGACTTGCTGGAGTTTGAGGTTCTGAGCAATCTGAATTATTTTTACACCTTTTTATTTTTTTTTAAACTAGACACATAAAACATCTGTGCTCAGCTCAGCGTTCAGTGAAGGGCATATATCGGCAACCCCAAAGGCTCTCCCTTAACAGTAGTTAACTTTCAGTTCTCAACTTTACATTCAAGCAATGTTCTCTCCAGACATTCTGCTGCACAGATCTACCATGACAAAAAAGTGTCTCTCCTCTGTAACTCCCTTCCAAACCCAATCCCTAATAGTTTTGGGGCTGTCTAATACTCATACACAGAAATAACAGAATGAATTCTTCACGGAATGTGTCTTCACCTCAGAGTATCTGCATTATCATTTCAGCACTTAGGAGTATGTGATACATAGGGAGTAAGTTTGAATCAGCAACCTAAGCTTTTTTTTAAAAAAAGAAAAAACAACCCAGAATTATTTTGTGGACCTACTATAAAACATGCAATGATGTCTACTCTGATAAGATTTTTTCCTAGAATTATCACTACCAATGGCAGACAGCATGGTAAGTCAGAACTTTAGCATCCGCTGTATGGCAAAAATGCACATATAGTCTTTCAGGACCTTTCAGAGGGCAAATATTTACTTTGGTTTATGGTAACGACAACACTCACGTGCTGCAGACAAAACTAATCTGGACTCTTCTGTAGGTAGCCCACCATGGTATCCAGAGTTGCTTTGGACTACTCCTTCTTTTATTCCCCTGTCCTCACTAATATAATGCCAGATAAGATCTTAATTGTGATTTACGTTGATTCCAAAGTAGTGAGGAGAGAAAAATAAACATACTGAAGTTATATAGTGCTAAGCACAGTGCTGATAAAGCATCTGCATTATATTGCACTATAATTGCACTTTCAAGAGGAAAAAGGATAGTCATTCTCATCAGGACATGGAGGAAACATCTGAACAGAACCTCTCTGTACAATTGATCTGCTGTGATTAGAATCCACTGCCGAATCTATATATCTGCCTCCCAGGACTTAATCCTGAAGTCCAAAGTTAAACTTCTAGATACAAAGCTTATGAGAGCGCAGAAATGGTTGCTAAGTTCTATCAGCCCCTTCAACTATTCCACTGACGATAATTCAGAAAGCCACAACTATTCAAACTCTGTCACAAGCTCTTCTTCAGGAGCTTTAATGAGTTTTCCATTGCACCTCTCTATGGAATTCACACTTCTTTTCTTGTGAACTTCTTTTTTACTAGTTCAAGCTTGGAGCTACATGCCTACCTGCTTCTCCATTAGCAAGTGCCTGATGATTGCTAAAATAATTACCTTTACTGCTCTTTACGAAAAATAACAAAATGGGGATTTTGACTTTTTCTCAAAATATATACAGTACTTTACAAGTTCTCATATAACTTTAAGTCCTTACAAGTGGGAATCTTGTAATCTCCTCTGGGTAAAGATTTTCCCTAACTTTTTCTTTCAGTGTCAAAGTAAGAGCTTTTGCGCATACCCCTTTGTTGCAAACAGACCTAATTTTAGGTTTATCAGTGAATAGCGTAGAGCCTGGCAGAACATACCAGAGTATGTGTGCAAAGCGTAGGACTCCAGCAGTAACTTACACCTCCTACAACACATACGGGGACAATGCCATACTCCACGTATACTTACAGCTTTCTTACAGAAGACTGTGGACTGATGCTTACAGTTCTGCTGAGTTTGAACTGTTTAGCGGAAACTAATGTTGCCAAACATCTGCCTTAGCTTACATTCGTTTATTTGTTTATTTATTTCATATCAGTCAAAATAGTATCACATTCCTGGAGATCACACTTTTCCAAGAAAGAAACGGTGGGAAAAGACACATGTCACTAGTGATGCTGAAATAAATCTGCTATTTTTAATGCTCAGAAGCTTCAGAGGTACCTGTTCCACAGTGATCACCTCACAGTGAACGTACGGAAGGAGCTGTTTCGCTATTGTGACTTCATAATTTCTGCCTGGCATTACAACTCTAACATAACAATGTATCTCTGTAGTGTATGGGATGCCACCAGTAACATCTGCTGTCAAACCTTACCCTTCAACAAATCAGAAGAAATGCTAGTACTTTGAAAATAATTCAAAAACTTTGTAACACTAATAAATAAGTTATGCAGAAGATTTAGTACACACTGTAGGCAACCTGTACACTAATAAATTATATAGTGCACTATACTTCTTTAAAGTTGCATTTTTTGCTGTAGGGGCTGGTGTAAGACCTAGTTCGAAGGAAAGTACATTTTCTCATTTTTTCCCTTCTTCCAAGATAGAGTGAGCCATTAAAAAAATAATTTCCTGAGCTATTTTGAAATAGTTAGTATGCCAGTCTGAAATAGAGCCAGTATGCAAACTTGTAGTAGATTTTTTTTTTATTAATTGTTTTTTAAGACCCTTCAAACAATGTATTTTTCCTTGTAATCCACTATTTGTGATTCCATGTGGAACACATTATAAATGTAGCAATAATCACATTTCTGGTACAGTATGCTCACACAGTATAAGACAGGTAGGAACACAGGAAAATAGGGCACTAGAGCTTATCAGTGTACAGCTGTCAAACCTTTTATTCATCTCAAGGTTTGGTGGTTTCAGGACAAATGCACTATGGTTGAAATCCCACTGCAGAAGTAAAGCTTTCAAGGTGAAATAGTATTTCATTTTCATTATCATGATAGAAAAGAAGAAGAAATATCTGCTGTAGCAGAATGTCACAGCAGTATGTTAAGACTGACAATTTTGTGACATTGTTAAGTGTAAATACAATGGTGTCCATTGCTGTCTTTTCCCTTCCTCCTGATCCCTATTTCTTTCCTTTCCTTTCTCTGCACTCTTCCAGGAAACACAAGTTACAAACAAGGAACACTGCACCATAAAGATGTGCTTTTGAGACATTATTCAGAACATCACCGCCTTCCCTGGAAATAAAACCACTTTGTCTCAGGTACTTAACAAAGAAAGGCAGAAAATGGTGAAATAACCTTACTGTTACATACCAAGCATAACAATATTTTTACATATTAAAGAACCAAACTGAAGCATTTTGCCTAGCGCAAATCAACTATCTTCTGGAAGAAAGCTGCCCTCTATCCTTAACCCTATAAATTTGCCACGACACTTCCCAGCGATGCTTCACCAAACATCAAAAGCAGCAGCTGAATCTTCACTGTAGCAGTGAAGCAGAGGCTCTGGCTGCCAATACTCTACGCCCTTTACACTTCAGTTAGCATGGTCCTCTGCTGAACAACTGTCTGCAGGGAGCACTGCCAGATAACATGCATTTTATGACCATATCTAACCACCAGGTTTCTGTACTGCTGCAACGCAACAAGAGAAAATAGTCCAGAAATAACCAACCAGTCTCAGTACTGCCCTGAACTAACTGGTAATGTAGAGATTTTTTTTTCTACCTAATTCCTTAATAGAGAACTAGAATTACATATTACAGAAAGCTTCCCAGACTTGGCTGACTGAAATAATGAACAAGAGATCTACCACAGATGCAGGAAGCACCTGCACGATGCAGTTCATTTTCAGTCTGAACACCGGGCTTCCCAGGAGAGGCACATACTGGGCTATGTTAGGAGATGCGAAAAAGAAAAGGCAGAAGAATTAAGACCATTATTTTCTTACCTTTTCTCTCAAGCAAGAGGAAGGTCTTTTTAAGCTTTCAGAGAACTGCTTCTTCTGAAAAAAAAGAAAAAGGTTTTTTTTAAAATAAACAAACTAGGCTTTAAAGCTTTTATTTTCTTTCATATCCCAAGAACTGATTTCAGTAAAGTACTTCCATGATGAATTTCACCCATTTTTCTGGGTTTTATTTTAATCTGCGAAAACATTTTCTTTCACTGTTTTAGTTTTAAGCAGATGTACCCGTACTTTATGGTTGTTAAGGAAATACGGTTCTGTTCAAGTTTCTGTATGAGTTCTTTGTGTTCATAACTGTTGCTTGGCCTGCACTTTCAAGTGTTTGTTATTCATCTTATAATGCAGTTAATTTGGTCACATCATACTGGTTCTGTTCCTCTGGTGGAGAACTGACACATCAAACACACCCTTGTGTAATATTTATGTATTGTCATTCATACCTGCTCACACATGATTGCAGGCATTCACAGGAAAACTGGGAAGTCCCAATATGCAAACAACCAAACATAAAAGCAATTAAAACTAAACACAGAGAAAATCTAACACACCCTCTGCCTTTACCCCAGAAAAAAAAAGAAGACACCAGGAGGAAAGGCCAACTTTCAAACCCTGTGGCTAGCGATCATAAATAAATGCATGATTCACTGTACCAAAACTCCCAAAGCAGTCTTAGGAGGTATTATCTTCAAAACCCAGTTACTGATAGTTTCTTGTTACCAGAGGAGGGAACCCACGAGGTCCAAGGAACAGAAAGAACAGCTAATAAAGTGACTCAGTAATAGAGTATCAGAGACTCTGTGGTAATCACTACAGTAGAAGGGAAGAGATTTATTCAAGGTAACATCAACAGTTACCTTCCAAATACTGAAAATAGAACCATTAGGAACAGAAAGGAGGTCAATGCAAAGAAAAGCAGGTTTAGCCAAAAATCCTCCCGCGGGATGAAGCCCCCGTCTAGATCCAATGGAAATGACCCAGGGCACTACATACGGCAGGCACTGCAAGGCTGTACCAGTGTGACCTCAGGATCACATAAAGGTCCCCATTTCATTGCACACGAAAGAGTTTATTTAGTAGTATAGAGGCTGGCTTGAAGAATATCTGACCAGAAGCCACCCTGGCCATCTGCAGAGTCAGCCAGAAGTGGCTTTCTTGACAGAGACTTCCCTGCTGTCCCAGTTCAGCTGCAATAAAGGGGTGTCGGCACTGTCAGAACAGCTACAAAGAGGCCTGTGACCGAGCTGGGGCCACCTATCAAACCCCAGGGAGGCTCCGTGGCACAGAGAGCAGTGACCTCTCCTCCCAGCCACTGCTGGCCTGACAAGGAGACAGGGCAGCTCTGACCTCCTTTCTCTCTGTGCTTCCTCCAGACTCTCAGGGAACCTACATCTCTCCTTCCAACCTAATCTAATCATAATAAAGCACTACTTTAAAGTAAACTGGCCACTGTCCATTATTTTGCAGAAAAACTGTGGTATTTGTCATGACCTTGCGGGCGGCTGTAACACTGAAGCACCATCTCACTCGCACCGCCGAGGGAGCAGCAGCAGGCCCTGCTCCCGCCGCAGCCACAGCCTCTGCCTTCTCCTCGGCTCCGCCTCCTCTTCCTCACCGCAGGCACCTGCCTCTCACCACCACTTCCCTCAGAGCAGGCTGACACTTCGGGCACGGCAGGAGAACGGAGCGGCTTTCTCTCCCTGGCCAGCCGCCCGCCCGCCCGGCCCTGCCGCCAGCAGCCTGGGCGGGAGCAGCCGCCGGCAGCGCTGGGGAGCTGAGGAGGGCGGGACCACCCCGAGGGGCTGCGCCGAGGGAGCCCCGGGCCTCGCTCGGAGCCACCGGCCGGGGAAACACGGAAACCCCGGGGGAAACACGCCTGGGTAGGCGGGGGCTGAAAGTCTGACTGCAGCCTGCTTAGTGAGGTTTCTTTCATCTACTTAAATCCACTTTTTCTCTCATTCTTTATCGTGTCCCAGTTTGGTTTTGCACATTCTAGTCGTTGGGTGCATTTGGCGCCTTACCTCTGCGAGAACAGTAGCTGGGGTAGAGCTGCAGCAGCCTCAATATAGGGCCCTGGCAGCAAGAAATTCTGTTTAAAATAGTGCACAGAAATCTAGGAACATGTTAGTAGTTTGAAGTATTCACTTAGGCAGCAGCGAAAATGGTGCACAGTCTCCCAGACATTATATTTCTTGGCTGTAATCAACACTTGATGGCACCCAAATGTTTATTGCTGTACAGGAAAAAAAGAAAATAAAAGCATCTCTATTATTCCCATCAAACACCGAGAGCCCTACAGTAACACTGCACTGTATTATTAATGGATGGAGATGAATTGCTTGATGCTGCAATTAAATGGGGGACAGTGTTGCATTGATCTGTGAAAAGCAAACCACTGCTAATGGCAACAAACTGCATCTCCAAGACACAAAAAACAACTCTGTTCCTAGAAAAGTTTGTCTCTGACCTCTTGGATACATGGGAAAGGGTAAGCCTAAAACATCTGCTGCAAGATAGGCTTCAGAGAAATCTAATTAACACCATGTCCAGGAATAATGAGAGCAGATGTATCCTAGATAAAGTCACTGACAGGAGATCACTTCGTTATGCCAACACAATTTTAGCTTGGAAAGAAAAAGGTTTGGAAAAGTCTTCACTGAAACAGTCATGTAAGATTTATATGGCAAATGATGGCAGTGGAGGAAGAGAATCACATCTCATGTTTAAAGAAAAAAAAAAAAGACACAAGAGAAAAAGAAGTTGAGAGGAGGGATCCCATCCTTACTTACACTGGACCTGGCAACTGCGAAGGTAAATATATTAAAAATGGCTGTAGACATCCTAGTGAACAGAGTAGTACACTGAGCTGAACAAATATTTTAGAGCTTGCTGATGGCGTTGACTCCGATTAAAAACCAAATACTACTGAGAACAGACATCAGTGTCTTTTCTGCTTGCATTCAGCAGCAAACCAAGCTGAATAGCAGCTTGGAATCTGCATTACTTCATTGTTAACATTGTTCAGGATAAGATCTCTACAATAAACTGCTGTCACCTAAACAAGAAGGAATGCAGCATTTTTAGAATTCTTTTTTTAACACTGCCTTTTTACAGTTTTGCAGCCCCCTTAAATAAAAACAAACCCAGACCCATTTCTGATTGCAAGTGATGAATCTCTCATTGTTGCACTTCTAGCATACCCTTTAAGGTGATTTTCCCTTTATTGATTGGCATTGCTCAAGTCTATTTCATTGCCTCCCCAAAGGACTGAACCCACAGAGGAGATTAACAAAACATACCAAGTTCATCATGTTGAGAACTGCTTCTTGGCATCTGTGCTGCCTCTCTCCAACCACCTTTTGCCAATAGGCTTTTCAGAAAGACTGAAAAGATGTAGTAGAGGCTAGGTTTGCTCTAAGATTTGTGATATGTGTCTGCAAGATTAGTGTTTTGATTAAAAGAATCCCGATTGAATTTTCTGATAGAAAATTGTTCATAAGTGCACGTGCCCCTTACTTTTTGATCCTAGGTTGGTTTTCTTCTTTACAGCGAGACACTATATGTAGAGGAAAAGAAGAGGACGGAGATTGCTAAACTCAAGCAGTGCTCAGATGCGTCACGGTTAAATGGTAGGTGGCAGCACAAAACAAGCTGGCAGGCCCAGGCTTCATGTTCAGTTTAGTGCCAGCTTGGACAACAGCTCTCCTTGATCAGAGTTCACAGGTTCCCATAAACAACAAGTGATTTCATCGTATTGTCCACTAAATATTTTACTTATGACAGGTCATGTTTCAGGAATGAAAACAGACATGACACAGATCGCAAGTAACACGCTCATTCATTTTGACTTACAATTAAAAAATTGTCACTTCAGTGTTATTAAATGGTTCCAAGGAGACTGATTTTTTTTTTTTTCAAGTAGATGCATGCACCAGAACAATCTTTTGATCACATATTTATGGAGTAACTAGTGTCTAGTGGGTAGAGCGGAAGCTGGCAATGAGGTTTCTTGAGTTTTACTTTTAAGCTCAGCCATTGATCTTTATGTTGCTTTTGGCAAGTTACTTTTTGCATTAGAGTTGATCTGAGCATAAAATACTGTAAATAATGCAGGTGTGCTGAAGTCTGTTTAATCTCTGTAAATCATTTTGAAGGATTTAAGCAAAGCAGATGCCCAAACATCACTGTGATGGGAGAGATATAAAATGCCAACTGGACTAGAAAACCCAGTGCTCTGTTTATTGAGGTTTCAAGGGTCAATCTCAAAACAAGCAACTTTCAATTATCATTCGCATGCTACTTATATCTCCCTGATTTTTTTCATTAAAATGTTTCTTTCAGTCACTGAGGAAATGACAGATTCTGTTAAGTGCTAATGATAAGGGCAGCTGATTTTTTTTCTTTTTTACTTTCATGCCTCATTTTCCATCAACTTCAATCCTGAATAGTCTTTTCACATTAGGATTTTGCATTTGCTTTGGACAGACATAAATGAGAATATGCGGCTTAAGGTATTGAAGAAGTAAGTTTTTGATGCAGGAATTTGAATACTTCTGCAACCGTTATTTAGGTTTCATTTAGTATGCTGAGATGGGATGGAAGGAGACATCCCATCTCCAGCATCCCATAATTGCTACAAATATGAAGATAGGCTATTTTCAGTTGGTAATTTCTGTGCTTCTCATGTGTAATAGCAGCAGCAAAAGAAGAGATTAAGTTATACATCAGCTCTTGAGCTCCATGCTCAAGAGACAGTAAGAAACAAATCTTCAAGATGTTTAATGCATTACAGACATTGCTGAAGAGGAAGGAAGTGAAGTATAGTAAAATACACGTGGGCAGACAAAGGAAGCCAGTATGCTGAGAAGCTCTAAGATAAGTAGAAGAAATTTGGATTTGGTTTGGAAAGAAATACAGGACAAGAAGATATTGAAGAATGTGACAAAAAATACAGAAAATAAGGGAAACTTGGGAACAGCATGTTTTGAGTGAGGTAACATTACAAACAGGCAGCAGCTGCAATTTTAAGCAAGAAGCAACTGCTGAAAGGGAGAGAAGACAGTACTGTGTAATGTAAGTAGAGAGATGAAAAAGAAAGGAGAAAGAGGACTAAAACCAAATACACAAAGCATTGTTCTTTCTGAAATCTTGTCTTGTGATATTTGTTCTTCAAACCTATAATCTTCCATATCCTCATCCTTTCTTTAGCAACTCTTTTCAGCATCCTGCCCTTCTTCTGTCCCACATTCTCTCAAATGTTTCCTCCACAAATACAACTCAGGCTCCATCTATGATGACTTATCATTCTCCTCTATACTGCAGACCTATCTTTGTTCGGACTAAAAGAGTGAGCTGCATCTATGACCTGTCCTCATGAATCTACATGATGCTACTTCCACAAAACTGCTTATATAATCAAGAGAGAGCTCTTAAACCCTCATCCCTAACATCCTCTCTTCTCTCTCCCATAAGACAAACCAACACAGTACCTACAATCTTCTCAGCATCTCTACCCTGTCCTCTCCTTGGGACCCAGGGCATTTTTTATAAATCCAACCACTCTAGGACCTCATATCCAGAGCAGACCAAACCCTCACAGAACTTTTCTGTGTGCCATGCAAAATATATATGTAATTATACAACTTTCCTATTAGTCTTTGAAAACACCATTTTCCTAACTTAACTGTTTTTCCTACAAGCCTTTTCTTTAGGCACTTCCTCCTCCTCTTCTGTTACCTCAAACATGAACTGCTTATCTTCATGTTCAAAGCCCTTCTTAGCCTGTGTCTATCTTACTTGGCTCTCACTGAGTATTAGGAGGTCAATCCCTGCCTCAGGTTAGCCCACGACCCCAGCATCTTTCATCTGCTTGTTACATTTTAAACAAGCGCTTTCTCCCCTACTGCTTCCACACTGGGAAGAGGCCCCATAAATATCCACCACATTATTCCATTACACATCTTCAAACACCACTTTAAACCACACCATGATTCCCACAAAGTTTTAACAAAGCACAAGCCACTTATAAGACCATCGTCAGCTAATACTGTTTCATATGTGTCTGTACATCTAAATCTGTTGTATCCTGTCAATTACTTTAATGTGATACCTGTATAGTCTGTTTTTGATCTGTGTTCATACTGTGACTGACATCTATATGTGAACTGCCAGATGCTGCTACATGGGGTTACAGCTCCTATGTGCTTGATTGTTAAATACATAAATATGTACTTTACTAAATCATGCAGGCATAAAGCTTTGTAATGGGTAGAATGAGGTCCTTGTCAATGAAACCAAGATTTAAAACCCTGACATCAAAATCTGGGCTTTTATAGCAGCTCTATTTTTGTTATAGTGCAAGTATTGAAAAAAAGAAGCTATACCTGAGTTTATGGGGAAGCACTGTAAGACAAAACAACAGATACTGATCTTTAGACTGACATGAAGAATATACAATTAGACTAACATCCACCCTTGTAAGAATGAATTATTTCTTCCATTTTCTGTCTATTGCATGTTTATAATCCTTTCTCTTCCTGAAACAGGAAATGTGAACTAACCTGAATTCTAATTTGGAGCAGAAAGTTTATGTTGGGCAGATGTGCTACGTTTTTTAAATATCAAAAATATACAGGTCTTTTTATTAACATAAAAATTTAGTTTAAATGAACAACAAAAAAAGCTTCCATTAAAGCTTCCAGTGCTTCCAAGCTTCTGTTTCAGAAGAATGGAGATTCACTTATTTACCATACTTAGACACGCGTTTGATTCCTCAAAGTCATATTTTAAAATAAGCAGTAAGTCTGAAGAACCTCAGTGTTCTAAATGAAATCATTATTCTGCAGACTGAACCTAACGCTGAGGTAATGTAGAGTCTGACCTTTTCAAATAAATCTCTCTTAATAAATGTTCCTCTCTAGTCTCTGGAACAACAGAAGCCTCTAAGGCAGCAACAAACTAGGAACAAGGGCACGATGCAATAGCGAAGCAAGAGGCAATGTGATTTAAAGGTGAAAGGATTTGGACATGACCCTACAGGGCAAAAAGAGGCAGGGAGGCTGCATTTTTCATGAGTGCCTAGGGCATCTTGTTTGCAGAATCTGAACCTCCAGTGAACAGCTCACTGCAATTCCTGTCTTCTATTTTTGAATCTTATCAACCTGATTTTTATGTCAAGAGAGATGAGAGGTACACCAGTTGCTGTACATCACTTTACATCAGGGAATTATCACTACACATACTAGCCATTCAGAATACCACTAGAGGTGCTATTATTTTTACCAGCATCAGTAAATTTTAATTCCCAGGAATAAAGAAAACTTCTTTTAAAAAGTTCTGTATAAATAGAAAATGAAAGAATCCCACACAGACCCATCTTTGGTAGGATGATGCTTCACTTTTCCAGTAAACCAGGGGTAAAGGATTGCAACAGAGGTGAGACAGAAATGATGGTAATAACCTAACTGAAATGAGTATTGGAGAAGAGATTGCCTGAAAGAGGATTCAACAAAGGGGCATAGCAGGGGAGCCATCCAGAGTCTACAGGGCAGCACTAAGAACCCATTTAGGGCACTTCGGTGGAGTTCTTAAACAAATTGTGCCACTTACTGAGTCCAAGGAAAGTTCCTTTCACGTGTAATAGGCTGCAATGCTTCCTCCTTTGTTAGCCTGAGTATTTCAGACAAAGTAACTCCAGTTAGACGCTGGTTCTGATTGGACCTCTGTAGAGGTAATAGCATTC
The DNA here is from genome assembly GCA_013400335.1 of Eurystomus gularis. Lineage (NCBI taxonomy): Eukaryota > Metazoa > Chordata > Aves > Coraciiformes > Coraciidae > Eurystomus > Eurystomus gularis. Next base: position 122,469 of record VZZY01024021.1, on the reverse strand, counting down.
AGTGCCACATCTTCTGAGTGACAGGCCAAACACAAACCGGCTTTTCACTGGCATCTCTAAGATGAGGTTAAGACACACACAGAATCACACCCAGCAAAAACGCCGACAAGAGAAGCACAGCAGAAAAGCACCTTGCTCACACAAGGTACACCCTAGAACTATGTAGTTATCCTGAGATTTCAAAGTGATGCTCTCTGCTCGAAGCTATGCTGATGCTTCTTCCAGCAGATCTCAGCTATCCAGATGGATAGCAGCTATGCACCGCTGAGGCCCCATATTGACTGCTCAGCCGGTTTTTATTCAAGACTTTTTTCAATGAGTTCATACCTCAAGAAAATTCTGGATGGAGTTTATTTTTCTCCTTCAAACACTGAAAAGATTTAACAGTTTGCATTCATATTGTCCTGGTTTCAGCTGGAGTAAAGCTGAATTTTCTTCTTAGTGGCTAGAATAGTGCTGTATTTTGGATTCAGTATGGGAATTGGCATGAGAAGGCAGCCGATAATATACCGATGTTTTCAGCTGTTGGTAGGAAATCAAGGACTTGTCAACTTCCCGTGTCTTGCTAGTGTGCAGGTGCACAAGAGGCTAGGGAGGAGCATGGCCAGAGCCATGGACCCAAACTGGCCAGTGGAATGCTCTGTATCATACGACGTCACGCTCAGTGTAGAGATGAAGGTTGGCTGGGAAGCTAGAGCTCTTTCAGGATTGCAGTTTTGAGGTTTTTGCTCCTCTGGCAACTGGCTGGGCATTGGTCAGTGAGAGGTGAGCAAATGCGCTACACATCGCTCATTTGCATATTCTATTATTGCTATCATCATCACTAAATTGTTTTTATCTCAACCTAGGAGTCTCCTTACCCCTTCCCCTCCCATTCTCTCCCCGCCATTCCCCAGGGCAGGGGAGACTGACAGAGCAGCTGTGTGGTGCTTAGCTGCTGGCCGGGCTCAAACCATGACACAAGTATACTGCAATGTCTTCTAAAAATCCTTCTAAAGAAAATATATAAATAAAAATTCCTTGTACTTTCGGTAACTTTACTCCTATAGAGGACACAGAGAGACCTATGCTGAGGTAATACTCCACTTACACATTCCTAGGTAATGAGCTTTATCTCTCAGGATCAATTTTCCATTAATAGCATTCAGTGCTCCATCCAACTTTCAAATTAATTTGACCTGTGAACCTGGGGCGTTCTGATGCTGCTTTTTAAACTACTGGAATGTAATGCCAACGTAACACAGAAAAATTACAGCAGCAAGACTTTAATGGCCAAACTGATGCTTACTGAAGAATTTTAAGGCAGTCAAATGGCAAGTAGTGTAAATTCAGAAGACGCTACAGAAAAAAGAAAAAAAGGAAAAAATTTTTAAATACAGAGGCTTGTGCTGTTTCTACCTAAGCTGTTGAGTCAGTAAGATAAGCAATCTAAAACTGCATTTATCAGGACTGTCTGAGGCAAGAAAAGAAAGAGTGCTATGCTATTGATCTGCAAGAAGTTTATTTCTTCCACTCTGCAATGTTAAAGGAATCAATCTCTTAACTAAAGAAAAAAAAAACAGTATTGATAATCAAAATGATGGCTTAGCCTTTGTAGGACAATGAGTGGGTTGTATTGGGAGTGTAATAGCGTAACTGCCAGGTTTGATTGTGCCTTTGACAGGCCAGCTGGTAGGTTATGATTACTGGAATCAATTCTAGACAGTGAAAGAGACATCTCCAAAATGTTCAGTGGGACAAGCAAATTATCAGGAGACTAATAACTGCATTAATCTCTCAGTGTTGTGCATGGCACAGGTACATCTCATTATGCATAGTCCAAGGGCTGAGAACATATTCAAGCAAATGCAAATGAAATAACTGTAGTCAGTCAGCTTGAAGAACAGTTCTAGCCCTACATCTGTGGCTGCATACATGAGCTTGCATTCTTATCTGCTCTATATAATTTTTGTTTTGTTGTGGTTTTTTTAAGAAAAGTTTCTTAACAGGTACTGTTTTGGTTTAAAAAACAAAATCTGCTATAGCTAAAGAGGGTCATTGGAAAAAGATGCTTAAAATTATAGAATTATGAGCTGTGCCAGAATCCAATATCTTGTTACAGGAAACAAACATTAAGCTGTTTCCACTTACATAGAAATGTATGGCAAAAATAGAAGAAATTTCAATATTTTTTCTGGATTTTCTAACAAGAAAGTAAATACCACCAAACATCAATCAACTTTTGGAATATCAAGGCTTTGGCTGTGATGTGTCCGCTACAATAGTTCTGTAAGTCACAGTTACAGATGCACACTGATGAATTTAATTCTTGAAGGTACTGGAAATACACTATTGTGTTCCAACAAAAATATTATCTCAAGGGAATAGCTTACCTTATCATTGAAAAAACAAGGACATCCATTTGATCGGTGAAACGAGAAAGTACAGGCACACTGAGGGTAAGTACTGCACATCTCTGGCTCCAGGGGACTATCTGGAAGGGATAAAAATAGGGGGTTTAGAGTAACAATCGAGAAAGCCTGTCTTCTGTGTAACTCATCAATGACCTGCAGCACAGATATCAGAAAGCGAGATTACAGGCATCAATCCCTGACCATTTCACTCTACTCTGACCCACAAAAGTCATCCTCCTGTAGATAGCTACATTCTGCATAAGAATTGCAGCCTTTTGTGTGGGGTTTTTTTTGTTGTTGTTTTTTTTTTTTTGGGGGGGGAGTCACCTTTTTCTCTTCTTGGCCTTTTAGAAGATGATGTAACATGCTGATTTAATTTAGGGGATGATCTCTTTTTACACCCATAACAAAGCAGACAAAACAGTGGGTACTACACAGTTGACCCTAACAAAAGCAACACACTTGGGAGCTTCAGTGGGCCACAGAAGGGCAGCGACACACAAAGGTTCCCAGAGCTGGCACCAGCCACAGCAGCAATGCAATCAGCTATTGGAGAATTCAGTTCATAGGTTCAGGAAGGCTCATGGAATGCTTACTTTCTCTAGGATCTCCACAAAAATAACTATCATCACCCATCAGGCTAGAAGACGCCTACCTTGGGAAAAGGGGTGCATTCTGCCTTCCATTAGAGCAATGCACTGTATCATGAGAAATTATCTACAAGGCGTATGAAAGTTACAGCTACCACAGAATGCTGCAATACGTCTCTTTTGCAACAAGGACTACCATGTGCACTTCTAAATCGTGTTCTTTGGTTTCCCCAAAACCTGCAACTTATTACACGTGCTTACTTTGCTGTCCTCAAGGACAAGTATAACCACATGACAGGCATTGGTCACATCACGTGCCAGGATGCTTCTACACTAATGGGATACTTGTCCTATCACTCCAGCATAGAGCATGCTTTACAGAACTGATGATAAATTTAACTGGTAAAGAGGGAAAATACTTTAATAAAAAGAAACAACAAACAAACTGATAAACTGTCAAATATACAAAAGCAGCTTTATTTTTGCGTCTCTCATGTGCCAGGAGGAATTTCTCCTTTTCCAAGTAAATCAGATTTTTCTCTTAGTGTATCTCTACCGCACTATCAAATCCTGAAAGGTAGCCTAGTCACAACAAGGTATATTTTATAAACTCTTCTTTTGAGAGTAATTTTAGGTCTGTGGTATGATGTACACCCTCATACAGTTATTCCAGAAATTCAGATAGCCTGTTCTATTACATGCAGAGTGATCAAAAAGAAAACTAGCTCGGGTTAGGAAATTAGGCTAATTCTTACAGCAGAGTACACACAAAAATAACATTTCAAATAACTTTTAATTAGTTATTAGGCTGACTATTAACAATACTTCAGGAAAATTTGACAAACAGGTAGTACACCTTTAAATATGAAGCAGAAAATATAAAAAAGGAAAGGTCCATTCAAAAGTAGAGTTTTAGAGAGTCTTATTATGATAGGGGTTCCCACTAAAAATCCTAAATGAATTAAAAGCACTACAGTAATTCAGCAATTGTTCTTCCTGTGTCCCATGGCACAGTATGCCTCCACTGAAATGGGAGAGGATGGAGCTAACAGTACTTTTAACCTTTTCTGGGTGGTTCATCTTAGAAAGTTTTGCTTTTAAGCCATTGTGGAAAGATTCTCAGTTTGTATTAATATTTGGACAAGTTGTCTCATCATTCACTGAGAGGAAGAAATAGATAATAGCTTTTACATAAAATTTATAATAGTCACAGAGTCAAGCTCTTCAATGACAATTTCATATCATAGCTGATAATCTTAGTGGACTTCAGTGATTGTAAGGCAGAGTACTAGAAACATGTTTTGCTCCAACATTCAATATCATTTTAGTATTACTTGGAATATTATAAGACTTAGAAATAATTAATTTCAAGCTAAATTTTGCCTTATAAACACAGTCAACTGAAAGAAGCAACACAGAACTGAAAATATCAGAACACGCTTTAATGACACTCTGTCATACATGGGTTTATTTACTATAATTCCTGAAGATAATCCGTATTCAGGAATACTGAGCCATAGCAATTGATGAATGTGGATCTTTAAAAAGCCTAAACAACCCACCACCATAGACAAACACTATGTCATTACTTATATATAATTACTCTGTCTAGTGCATGAAATGCTATTTCACTCCACTTTTTTTAAAAAAACGAACACTGTGGTGATTCATTCATACTCTTCTGAAGTAGCTGTTCGTTTACTGAATGACATTATTTTTAAAAAAAGGTTAAAAAAATCCAAAGTGAGAGAGAGACCTTTCAGTGTCTCTCACTGTGAAAGAAGAAAATCCAGAGTTTTTATTACGTATGCACTTGGTCAGCATTACTTGTTACAGAAAACCCTTCTTAATTTCTTCCAACAGGAGCAAAAATTGGTACTGGAGACACTTCAGTGGCTGCTTAAACAAACATGCATCACAGTTAGAATTGACTAAACTAAGTAATGCTTGCTACACAAAAGAGGTGCAGTACTCATAAATGTTGCATCACGTAGGCCAAACTTCCAATAATGACATTCAAAACTAAACTTAAAAGTATTACAGAGCTCAGACTGACTCAGTTCTGGACACTGTCCCTTCATCATGTAGTCTTTTTCTGCAGCTTGATTTAGTGAATTTACTGAGTATTGAATTTACTTAGTAGCCCCCTTTTCTGAGCCAAACAGCAAAATGGGGTCATGGAGACAAAGTCAGCAAAAAGCCCAATAATGTTACAATTCCTAGAATGCCAAGAACCACTGAAATGGTTAAACACACCACCATCAATCATTTATCAGCCACTACTGTCTCAGAATGCTAACTGTACCTAAGGAGGAGAAAGTAGTCTGGCTCACACTTCTTTCAAGCCTTGCCTTTGGCTCATATTCTCAGGAAAAGCAACTAAAAAATATAGCTAGTATCTCTATTTTTACATCGCCCAGTGCAACGAGGCTAGGGCCTCCAAGAGACTTGCAGTATAAATAATACAGAGTAAATAACAATGACACGTAGTTTTTAACTGCAGAAACTCATCAACCATGCTAAAACGTACATCACATACACTGCTACTGTCTCTCACTGTTCATTAAAAGAGAATGAATCCTAAGGGAGGCATCATTGAATACAGATATATCTCCAACACACCAAATCATATCCTGAGCCTGCAGTAAAGCTAATAAAACCATATTAAATACATTCCAAAAGTTCCCCTGGCTTAGTCCATGCCACTTGGGCAATTTATAATTTAAAGGAGAATATGAGATTAGAGAGTGATGAAAATACTGTGATCTAGAATTTGAAACAACAGTTTAACTATTCTGTCATACTCAGGGGATGGATTGGTTTATAGTGCACACTACTGAAATTTGCTCATAGAGAACTCTGAAGTTCTCTGTATTTTCACTTTCATAAATTGTACATCCAGTAATGTTGGACTCCCAAATAAATGACAAAAATATACCACCTGCAAAAGCAGTATAGTCAAACCCACTACATTTTAAAGATGTCTCAATGTCACAGCGATTGCATATCATACACAGATCTACCCTAAAATCAACAGCATCCTACTCAGGGCTGATGTGGCTTTTAAGCAGCGATGCCTGAGATGCACACTCTGCCCTTGTCTGAGCTTTGAACTTTAAATGACGTACATTTATAGTTTTATTATTTTAATCAAAAAGCTCACTATATATGTTGGATCAAGGGGCTCTTACCATAAACATTGATACTTTATGAATAAGTGCACCAAAATTCAGCTTCTGTAAGAGTGAACTCTACAAAAACTCTTTATCAGGTTTTTCAAATTAAGATTGCATTAACTTGTTTCCATTCAAGAGCAACACAGGTACTGATGGTATCCTGAAGCTATAACAGATACGCTGCCTTTCTAAGCAGAGCTGGTTTGCAACTTGAGTTTTACTATAGGTCCATGAAGAATGTCACAGTTCACATGCCAGTAAAACCTACAGGGATAATAATTTTTTCTCAATATTTGTAGAAAAAGCCGTCTTTATTGCCCTTCCAGAGAAACACAAACTCTGGATATTTTCTTCCCATAAAACGAGTAGATGTAGCACTTGAGGCTATGGCCTAGTGGCTAGAGAGATGTTAGGATGAAGGGTGGACTTGATGATCCTGGTGGTTCTTTCCAACCATAATGAATCTATGGTTCTATGATCAAGACTCTGTCTGAAGTGCTGATTAGATAAATAAGGTTGGTGTGATAATTGACAAGTTTCTGTATTTTTTCCTATAGTCTGCTGCAAATACAAACTTTCAATTGAACGTCTCTGGCTGAACAACAACCTGAAAACACTTAATACTGACTGGAACTGAAATTCTCTAAATGAAGCTGATGGGTAAATCCTAACTTATTGCTTCAAAAGGAATACCTCCCTTTGACAAAAAAAAAGGGTCTGTTTGAGGTAATCACAGCTTTTCAAAACCAGGCTCATTTTTATAGACAACCGTGGAAGATTAATCTAGAAACTGTACTAAAATCTAGGTACCATTTTCATCCAGAAAGCAGTAATTCCAGCATGCTTTATTTTGTGATATATCAGGGAGGCATTCAGATTAACACCTTATATCAGGGTAAGGTGAAAGGAAAAAGAAACTTGCACATACTGTAGCGTTAAAATCAGGAAATTCACTCTTCCAGTTCATCTTAAGTGTTAAACATTCTTAAAATGAAACTTAATATATCTGAATATGATGAGAAACACATTTCGCCAAAGCCACTTAATTTAACATGAGCTGAATTTCTTTCAAGACTAAGCAATACACTGCCCATAGCTTTTTCTGGAGCAACTACAGAACTTCTCAACCAGAAGAAAAGAACTTCCCTGTTGATTCTACCAGACAGGACAGGTGCTGGTTTATTTTCCTATCTGAAGATTTAAAAATATAAACTTCATTGTAATTTTGAGAGACAGCCTTATCCTAGTCTTTGAATAAACTACTTTTCACACACACATTAACACAAAGCAATGGAGTGGGGCATTCCTTGGTGCTTTTCATTTGTTGAAGGAAGAGATATAAAAAGGAACTATATGCCATAGATAGCTACTGAATTGTAAGCTAACGTCTGAAAGGTGGCAGGAAATTCTACATCTTTGAGTACTACAGAGGCTGTACAGAGGGGACTGCTGAAAATTCATTTCTGATTGGGCTTGCGGTGTTGACATATTCCTGACAAAAAAAATAAATTAGCCTTACTGTTCTTTGACTTGTAACAAGTTCCACATGAGAACACAGCAGCAGCGGAAGGCTTAATTGCCCACTGCTTGCCACCAGTCTACTCAGCACTGCTGCAAAGCAAGAAGAAACATCACATCTTGGCCTAGCAACGCTAAGCAAGAACTTTCATGTCCTAAAATTCCCTCAAGTTATTTGGCTCATGACAAACCAGAGATACCCATTTCATGACTGTGTATTGGAGCAAATGCTTGGCTTTGATGTGATGTAGGGTCTAGTTCTACCTTCTACCTAATGTGCTCCCGAGACACAAAACAGACACAAAAATCAGAGGGAAATAATTCCTAATGACATAACCAATCCTCATATTTCCCTATAATCTCAAAACTCGTAACACCAACAATATAATCCAGCATGGTGCTACAACTTCTTTACACATTTTTATCGGGACACAGCCAGTCATTAACACCTAACTGCACCATATCAACCATATCAAGGTAGTATCTCCTCAGAATCTTTACTGCTTTTCAGGCCCTGCACTGCACTTTCCCCTCTTTCTTTTATCCTGAGCATTTCATAAACAGATACATTTGGATACCTGTACCAAGTTCATTTCACTTTCCTCAAGAGTTAATTCTAGCTTTGCTGTAGGCTACAGCAGCTTTGCCACATACTTGAGAGAGCCTGTATTTCATTGCAATTTCTGTATTTCATTTCTAATAACTTCTGATACTGAAAAATGCCCTGTTAGCTTTCACTGACAGGATCCTAGAAAACTTGCTTAATCTGATCAAGACACTTTTATCTGAAAGTCCTAATTCAAAAATAGCCTCCCTGTGCCTACTAGCACAGCTGTTTTGTGTCACTTCAATACATTATACCATGTACTGTACACAAGCATTCAAGAAATAACAGGTGAACAGTAACCACAGAAATTTTGCTTCCTCCTTTGTAAAACTTGCATTAAAATCGCTTTTCCTCTGTCAACCACATTTGCAGCAAGCTCCACTCATAGCCCAGCTGATGTTCTTTCCCACAGTAGAGCAGAACATGTAACTGAGCACAGACGTTCCACACCATTAGTGAAACCTCATCCTCCTCCCATGCTAACTGCCACGTCTTGTGCTGCTGCACAGGCCTGCCCTGCTGTAGTCCTCCCAGGTACAGGAAGTGCTACATTAGAAGCTGCCATGAAACTTTTTTTCTAGCGGTTTAATTCCACACTACTCCTAATTTCAGTGGAATTTACAGCTCACAAATGTCCAAGAGCAGTACAAGGAATATTTGCTGCCCTCAACTCTCCTCTCTTCATTCTTGCTACACAAGACACTTAGCTTAGGTCAATCTCTTAAAAAAGTGAGGGGTTCCTAAGAGAAAACTAAACCACACTAAGAATGAGCATAACAAATAGTTGATTAGTTTAAATGAAATGGTGCACAATTACTGAGACAATGAAGTGATAAAGTAAAATGAGTGAAATAATGAAAGCAAGCTTCTTTGCTAACTCTATCACACTTCTGATGAGATTCAGTTGAATGTGTAAGGTTTTCTGACAGAAAATGGCAGCAAGCTAAGAGAAATTCAGTATGGAATTCAGTGATATGAATTTATTTTCTCATAAAATGTTTAGCATCTAAAGAACCTTTCTTGATATTACTGTCACACAACACCGTAACATTTCACCAGGGAATCTGAGCTTCCAGGCTGGGTTTGGCCTAGAAGAGGGTAAGTTATGGGACTTTGTCCAAATTAACAGTCACTGGGAGGGCAGAAATTCCCCCACTACCATACACTGTCCTTTCACATGCAGATGATTGCCACGACTTAGGGAACTTCTGCACAGTTCCTGAAGGCTTCAGCACTGCCTGCTTAGATAATATTACTGACCCAATGGAGAGACCAAAAGACCTACCAGCAGTACTTCCTTAGCAACAGATAGAAGGAAAGTCATCCCTGTGAAGTGATTGCTAATTGCTAACTGTAGGCTAATTTTTGGTTCTTTGTTAGGCCTGTATAGCAACTGTCAATTTTGTTTATGTTACAAAGTATTAATCCCCTAAAACGCAGCAACAAGAACTTTTTCTTAGGGGTCTAGGCCTCTCTCCCAGCTAATTTTCAGGGTGTTTGTTTCTGCAGGGAACATTAACTGCTAAAACTAGACATATCCTTTTCTCACAGCAGCTAACTGGCACAGAAGCAACTAGATAGCCTAGAATCAAGAAACTGTCCCTACTTCAGAGTGACTCGTCTCCTCTGGTGGGTTGACGGCATGCTGATAGAAAACAGGCTGCCAGCAGAATCCATGAGCTCGATTTTCTCCTCACCAGTCACCCTGCCTCTCCACGTGCCTGCTGATCACCCATTACTCACCGGATGAGTGACTGTTCCTTTCATGCTATTAATAAGCAGTCACGCTTCTATTTTTAAGTAAGGTAAAGTCTTTGCTGTTTAACATGAAACAAGCTACTTGATCACCACATCTCACTCCTTTGATCGAAGTGACTATACAGCCTGTAAATATTTGAACCAGATCATCTCTTGATGTCTTTCTACAGCACCCCCCACAACAGAGAACTGATCTCAGCTAGAATTGTTCCCACCAGCCTGACTGAGCTGTTAGTTCATTAGCTAACCTGAATGTCTTTTCTACAGAAAGGTCTTTACCCTTTAGGACTGCCAATCCAAATTCTCCTAAAGCAGTATGTTTTCCTAAAAAAATAAAATAAAATTAAATTAAATTAAATAAAAAACATGCTCCACAGTTACCAACAGAGCAAAGACAAACAATTCTATCTACATGGCAGAGCTTTAAACTTGTGGTCAATCCACAAGTCTACCATTATTTAGTGATCAATCTCTTGATTATAAAGCCAATCAAGAATAATTTATGAGGAACTGTATCTTTTTTTGCATATTCAGTCTCCCATCTGAGTATCTCGTCTTCTTTGGTCCTTTCAGTCTCACTTCTGAATGAGGCTGTCACCACAGGTTTCACTGGTATTGTAAGAAGCATACAAAATCACTGTTTAGCACCCCCACAATTTTCTTGTCTGCAGTTCCTGATGTTTGGCTGCTCCTTAAGTACTTTAAAATCCTTTAGCTGAGATGCAGGAAGTCACCTGACACCAATTTTTTCCTCAATTTTCTCTTGCTTTTTTAAAACTACCCAATTTACTCCTTTGCCCCATCCTTTATACCTAAAAAAGTGCTTTCTGTTTATCCTCATGTCTGTTCTTAAGAGTGGCTGTTAAGGTCATCCCCCTAAACTTCTTGAAGACACACTGGCTTAATATCTGAGACTTATATTCTACCAGAATGAATAATTATAACCCTCTTTTGCTTTAAATGCCTTCCATAGTTGCAGTCAAAAGATGATTACAATCAACCAAATCTCTGTTTATTTTTTAAAATAACAGATAAATATTTGGGATTGCTTTCTAAAAGATCACTGTGAACCTGTGCTATTGGATGCTATGATGAAATCTGTGGGTTGTAAACATGCTTTAGCCTGAAATGTATTTCTAATGTCTGCCTTAGTTTTGTAAGAGTAAGGTCCCCAGTCCAAAATCTGCAGGCTACTAAATTGCAAAGAAATATACTTTTATCTTCTTTTATTTGTGTTTTTTATTTCATTAATCCAAGTAAAAGAAATATTCCAACTACTACAAATCAAAACAATGCTACTGTATGACTCCCTGATCAGACTCCACACAATCTTCTCCCACAACGGAAGTCACTGACACAGTGCCCTTCAGTATGGTTTGGACTGAACACTAGGAGACTGAGATACACTCCGTCCCTGGTCCACATGCTTTAAAAAAATGGGAGAACTATGGAAGAAATCTGATAGAAATTCATAGAATCACGAACAGTTTGACGAAAATAAACACCAATATATAAAACTTTTTCACAATACATAACATGGGGCATGATTAGAAACAAAGAAGGAGACAGTTCACACAAAAGGCAAAAAACAAAACAAACCAAACCAACAAATTGTGGAACATGCTGCCCTGGGTTGTTCCAGAAGCTCCAAGTATTACTGGGTTCGAAAAGGGATTATAATTTAAGAATGACACTTACATTTTTGTGATATTAAACATGATGCCTGGAATACCTACAATGTCTAGTATAGTCTAGGACAGACTGCCAGAAATAAAGAACTGTGAAAGTCACCATATTCCTCACACATTTTTTCTTAAGAAAAACTCCCAGCAAACCTTACATTACTTTTTGCTTTCAGAGACAGAATATAGGTTAGCCAGCTCTCTGGTTTGCCCTAGCATTCTGATGCAAAGGGCCAGAAAGTTAAGACCTCTAAAAGGAGCTTGTTTTGGTCAGAGGTCAGTTCTACTAACATGAAAACTGCAGAAGTCGCATTTTGTGCTCAGTGGTGCAGCAGGAATGCTAAGAATTGCAAAGCCCAGCACCTCTGCAGCAGCCATATCTGCACCCATTCTCAGAAGGCGCTCCCTAAGAGATTGTCACCTACTAAGGATGTTGGCCATTACCGCCTTTTTGTTTCTGAAAGTACAGACATTCAGCCGGAGTAGATTACAGACAGTTTAACTTTGTATGTAAACCTATGTACATATTCTTGCCTGTGTGTGTGTGTGCCCGCTAACTACAGAGTAACAAACACAAAGCCATTCACAACTGTAGTATTTCATCTTGCAGGTTTCTTTTCATGATGAAATCCCCCAAGGGCATCAATTTAGTATGGAATGTACCATTTCAGAGAAACATCTATTCTAATCTCCAAGAATCATACTTCTCTGTAGCTTTGCCCATGGAAGAAATCAGCTATTAGTATTCTTTGAAGCTGTACTGCACCAACAATTCTGGGATTAAACCTAATGAAGATAGTACACAACACTGCCGAACCCAGTCAGCTTTTTCTTCCTGTATCACAATGAACTATTTGATGTTTACCAGCCACAAAATGTATAACACGGTGTACAGTTTTACACTGACACTGACACCAGTACATTATTGTATTTCTCAGTGGCATTTAGGGCAGTTGGCTTTTTGTAATAAAGCATGTATTCAGTGGAGTATCATTAAGAACAATTGAATTGCCCTTCATCTGTTTCTGGGGCTCTGAGGACTAAAAAGCAGTGTCTGGAAACTTTATGGGCATTAGCTGGCCTTCTGTTTTTTTCCTTTCAGGCTGCCTTGTCTGTGTTTTCATACATTAGACTCAAAGACAAAAGGATTTCCAGCAATAACCTTGTTCTGATGAAACTCATCTTTATCTATTTTTCTTGTGTCCTAGTAAATGATGAAAAAAATCCTTGATGGGCATAAGATTACTGAAATCAATAGCGACTTCTCCACGCACAGCAGTGCTCAGCTGCCTGTTCATCAAAATGTCTGCTTCCTGGCCGCACTGCCTGTCAGTGGGCACACTCACCTGTCCAAGTACTTAGCGCAGTGCTGTAGAAAACAGGGACCTATTTCTTTATGACACTAAATATTCCAAACATGCATTTTTTCAGCATTATTGTTACCAGGGGCAAAGCCTGGTTTCTGTATTTGTGATGGCAGCAATGCTCACTGGAAGTGAAGACAGCTGGCAGTTCTTAATAACTGGACAGCTTGTTGCCCGTATCACAGTAGTGCCACCTTATCATCCATCCAAAAAGTGGCTGGTACTTGCTTCCCAGGAAACTTCCCCGAGCTTGGAGGCTGGGCTCAGTCCCAGGATTGTGTCCATTCAGCTGTCACTGGCCTTCCTGGCCAAACAGCTTGCAAAGTGATTACTACCTAACTATGAATTACACACCTTGAACAGTTAGTTCTCTTTGGCAGTCCCATGATCCCCTGTCTGCCCGTCAGCTCTTTTGACCTCCACTCTCTGAACAGCATTTTATATCCCACTTACTGGATATTTAACTTCTCATTTTCCTTCCATACTGCTCCAGACAGTCAGTGCAGTCCTTGCTGACTCCACCCTGCCAGCTAATCCCTGCTGGGCCAAGCTAAAGATACGCTCCTGACATACGGTTATCTGGCAAAAGAGGTGTATGTTCATTTTGGTGAACATCTGGAGGGAATACCCCAAGCATAATGGTGTTGGCTGGACTATGAGAAATGCTCATTATAATATCACTTGAAGCCAGCTTGTTCCACTGAGTATTTTCAAGGCCAGGTTAGCGTGCCCAGAGCAATGCAAGCACTGCAAAGAGCTGTCACTGGCAGGAAGAGACACTAACTGAAGTTCCATTCATGCCCAGCTTTACACCCTTTCTCCAAATAGGTGGCACCTGCCAGTTCCCCAAAGATTGAAATCTTCCTTATGAAACCTTCCTTTTCTTTTTTCAGAAAGAAAAAAAGTCAGGCACATCTGCTACACAGATACCGGTTACTCTTCGTGTCAACCCACGGAATAAACAATAAGTTTCATGGCATATTGTGGGAGCATTTGCCCTCCTGTGATCCCAAGAAGAAATGCAGATGCTGAAGGAAGTAAGAAAAAAGTTCATTCTGAGAACTGCATCCTGGGAGACTTTTTGCTATAAAAAAGGAAGGCTATAAACGGAACTACGATTTATCCTTGTAAAGCACAGGGTTCCTTTAGTATACATCAGCAGAAAGCACAACTTTTGGAGAACTGTTGGAGTAAGGGAGGGAAAGAGTGGCTAGTTTGTCTTCTCTTCAATGAGGCTGAGTTACTGTGGAAATAGATGATGTGATTGACCGGACTACCCTTGTCTGGTTCCCCACTCCTTTTTGTTAGGCAGCCTAGCCTCTAGCTATTAATCAAACAGGACTTACTTCATTAGCTTCTTAACTTTCTCCTGGATCTTTTCCCACCCTTGATAGGAGATGCTGTGTCACACAGCAGGGGTTTTGGTCAGGTAGGGCAAGCTTTATTCTTCGCGACTGCAATAGATTATGCATTGGCACCAATGCATCATGCCATCAGTGAGCCTTGGAGTCTCATTTTTGAGCGAGAAATGAAGGTGGGGGTATGTGTATGATAGAGAATAGAAAGGGGAGAGAGGGAGGGAGACACTCCTCCAGAGAGCAGATGTCAGAAAAAGACATACCTTAAAGAGCACTGGCCACCTTTCTTTATGAACATTGAATACAGAGAGATTCTAAAGAAAAGAGCTTCTTAATTTATTTATCTACTCCAGGAGTACCATGTATGAAGGACAGCTTGGGAAGGGAAAATAAGAGGACAAGAATTACATATCACAACCATTATGCAGCCTGATAGTTGTACTGGTAGGAAGGACAGTACTAGGTACTGGGTAGGAAGATGTATTTTAGCCTTGCAAGTAGCATTTTTATTGTAGTACAAGATAGTTTATTTCCTTATATTATTGTTGTTTGATATCTTAGAAGGCATTTATTTCCTTTGAACAGTCAGCAGGTCCGAATGTATTATTCTTATTTTTTTCCCTTGCATATATTTCTAAGTGACACAGAGGTCTGGTGTTCTGTAGTCCTCTTATTAGAACACAGTCAAGAAGGCCACTGCTGTTACCAAAGGGTGCTGTTACAGTATCGAAGGGACCAAATAGACTACATGAGCTAGTAAAACACACGCTCTGTTCCCCAAACAACAAGGGCAAAGCACTATATTTAGGTTATTTTAAACCAGCCAAAGAAATCAATCTTTTGTTAACATAATCCATAAAATTAATCAAAAAACCTTTCAATTAGGTTAGCAGTCCTCTCTCAGAATTTCAAATAATGAACAAAAGAATCACTCACAAATTCCACAGTGTCAGTGTAACACACCTCACAGAACTCCACAATATATGGACTGGCCCAGGCATGAGCAGCTGACCACAATAAAAATGGCTTCAGTTGTGATGAGGACATGGCTGTACATGGTATCCTTACTCGTAATTTCCACTAGATCCTGGACTGCTATCGCTAATGAGCATTATTTCTCCCTCTCTCTTCATTATGCAAATTTGCAAGACTCATAGCTGTTAAAGTTCCACAGGACATAGCAATACTCACTTCACACTGTTTTCATCCAGCTCAGAGCATGGCACTATCTTGCAAGTGGGGTTTGTCGGACAGGCGTTTAAGCCCATACTCATAAACAGTGCTCTCTTGTCTACACCTTTCAAAGTTAGAGCCTTCTACCATCACTACAAGTGTAACTGATTTCTTGCAGAGTGCCAAATCCCTTCCAAACATCTTCTCAAACCACCTGAGAGCAGAACTTGAATCCTCAAACTGACCGTGACTCCCAGTGCTTCTGATTTCCTTACTTTTAAGGCCCAGTGAACCATGGACACCAGAGAGGCAACAATATGCTCTGAAAATCCACATGTTCTTTGCCTCTTTCAAAACAAAAAACCATCAAAACAAGAACAAAACCTATGGGGAACATGTATGCCAGCCATCATCATGTGGAGGTGGCTGGAGGAACTCATGGTATTTCTAGTACGTTGTAGATACCCTAGAAGTAGCAGCAAGACTGCAGAAGTCTAGCACACATTAATTTGTAGAAAAGAGTCATTTCCATCCCACAATTTTGAAAAAGGCAGCATATCACGCCACTGATCCCAAAATAATTGTATTATAGATCTATTAACTGAAGTTTAAAAGCTATATAGCTGGAGAACAGCAAATGCCAAATCTGTAGGTAAAAAATGGAAGCCTGAACAGACCTGTTAGGGTCTCCAGACTTTTTGAGGGGGAAAGCAGAAAGATACAGCAGTAACAAAAGATAAGAAAGATGTAGCGTGCATTTATCAGTAACAGAACAAGGCAGAATAACCCAAGAAGTGGCTTCCTAGAAGACGTGGCAGGGCTTCAATCTGAACTTCATGACAACATTGGAATAGAAAGCTGGAAATAAAGATTTACAGAGAACTATAAATATAGCAACTGGCCTAGCTATAGCAAATATGTTTACTGAAAGACAAGCAAACAGTTCCTAATGGAATCCCTTAAGATCTACGATAACATTTAACATTTTCATCTATTTCTTTGACATACACAGCAGCTACAATGATAATTAAATGGGCTGACATGGGGAGGCATCTTTAGATAAGAGTAGGATTTTTATATGTGTATTTTTTATATATGTACACATATGCATGTAATATAAATTATGTGTTGAAAAATAGCAACAAAAGGAAATACGATACTCCAAGGTGCAAGGTCAAACACATAGCGAATAAAACCCAGAAATTCTATTGTAAACTGGGATAGAACTCATTTAAGATGGCAAACGAGAAAGACAGATACACATGAGTTTATAATTTTCCTCTGAAATGTAGTTAAAAAATGAAAAAGCAGCTTGTGGCTGCTTCATGTGGGGCATTTCTAGCAGAGGCAGAGAGGTACTAGGCCAGGATCCAAAGCACTCGTGAGAATGTCCAACAGTAAGTAAACCTTCTCCCCAACTTTTCACCTATGCCAGAAACACAAACTAAGGAACTGATAAAGATCTTTACTTGGATGAGGGTGTCTCACCTTTTTACATACTGAAAAGCTCTCCATTCATTCAGGTTACTGCAATGAGATCTGGGAAGAGGTGTGTGTGATTTGAGTAATGCCTCATCTATATAAATAAAAGATAGAAAATTATTATTAAAGCTAAAAGCTGATACTGTCACAAGAGCGCATGGATAGAAACAGGAACAAAAACTGAAAAGTGCAAGATCCCTATCCACATGCATTGCCATCAGCTTGTTTCTTTCTTTGAATTTAGTTGCTGTTAGAAAGTTTTACTCTGCTTATTTTAGTTGCGTTTACAATGCTTGAAATGCTTCGCTCATCAAATAGATGAGTTGTGCAAACATAGGAGATCGAAAATTCATTATAATCAAAATGCACGTGCAGATCAGAGTGCAGAGATTCATGTGGTTTACCGCCTGTGGAAACTATTGTGCAGCTACAGCTTATTGGTACATTCTCAGAAGTTACTCTTGGAGGACAGGGGGTTTTCCTACCAGCCAAATCGCCAATCCACCAAATCAGAGTCATCAGGTTACTACATCAGTGTCAGAACTCAGCAATGCCTTCGATTCCTGCTAGTCCTGTGTCCTACGGCTGGAGATTACCCCCAACAGCTGTGTCACAGTTCAAAGCACTTTTCTGGAGGAGAAGGGTCTCTGACCCTTTAGCAAAGGCCCCTGGAGCATTCAGGATGAACAGATTTTGTCAGCTAGTCAGATCTTTAAGAAGAGACATGCAGTGATCTCATACTTCTCTGGCTCCTTCAGCTAGCTACTAAGGACTTGGTTACAATTCTTAACATAAACTTCTCATTAAGCCCCAACTAAGAACGCTGACTTTTAAAGCAAAGGACTTGAGACAGAGAAGTAAAAGGAAGCAATAAGGATGACAAAAATCAAGCGGTTTTCCGTGCCACTGCAACTCAGACTCACACAACAATTCTGTCTGTTCATGGATGGAGACAGAGCTATAAGGGATTATAAAACAGTCACCTCCCACTTTTTATATTTAAATATTACTCAGTCAGAAACATTAGGTTTATATAAAAGTTTACAATTCAATTCAACCAGCTTATGTTATAGAGATTTGTAGAATACTGTACTAAAGTTGGAATCAAATTTCCAAAAGATCCCAGTTTCATATAAGAAATAAGAATAGAAACTTTAGAAGCATGAAAGTTTCAGACTTGAATCAGACATATAATTTTGGAAGGCTTCTAGAATCCCTAATTCAAGAGATTTGTTTAATGGAAACCAGAGCTTTTAAGGCTGGAGAAAAATAAGGACAGAAAATGCTGATTGAAATGTAGGGGGATAATGCAGAGAAGCATTTCCAGGCTGCAGAACTGCTCAAATCAATTAAGTTTTGGTGAGGAAAGTTAGACATAATCACCACGGGTTACACAACCAAACAAACTATCTGAGCAACACAGAGATGCACAAAGAAGTCAAAAGTTCCTAAAAGGAACAGTGAAAACATAAGCAGAATGACTGTACAGACAGAATCAAGAAAGTGTTCACAAGGCACAGCGGCAAACCTAGCACCGTCATGTTCTGGTAAAAAGTCACTACATTTGTGAGAAACCAAGCCATTTCACACAACTTTTAGACAAAAGAAAGTGATGGTCTTAAAAAGGCATACAAAATAGTCTGCACAGCAATGAGGGTCTAGGTAGCATTAACGAAGAAGTCTTTCTGGGACTTTTTTCAAATACAAATAGGATTGGAATACAGCCTTAAACATCATAGTTCTGTGTTTAAGGAGTTGGTAGTGTCCCTTCAAAGGCAAAGTATAGAAGATGCACAGTCCTGATGACCATGCACACCGTAACCTTTCTGGGTGAGTCCCTGAACAACAGCAACAGCCCACTTAGCCATGACTGCGCACCAAGCTCACAACAGAAAAGCTATTGCATCAAATTGGTAGTGGCATGTGCCTTAGGACAGCTGAATGAGTCTTACGTACAAAGTATGTGATAGGAGAGGTCAAATACTTTGCCTGAGGTCACTGGACAGCCCCCGTTCACCAGCCACCATATCTCAAGACTACATCTGTCTGGGAGGTGGAAAAGGACAAATACAAACTCAAGAAAATTTTCCTCTGAATTTGTAATATGTTTTGACCCCACTAGAAAATCATAGGCAAAGCAATCCAATAGCCTGGATTCTGCAGAAGCTTTACTACACAAAAAACTTTCTGGAAATGTACAGAAATTTTTAAAAGAAGTTTTGCATGGGTTTTACTTTCCCTGATGTCTAATATAAGCTTATGGTTTCCAAGCCGCAAACATCACGGATGGTGTAGCAAGAACACTACCATTTGAAATACCAGATTGCTTGTACATTGAATTCAATGAATTTTTTTCTCTCCAGCTATTAACATCTGAAAGCTCTGCCAGACTTGGAGAAATGCCCTAATTTATAGAAGTCCTCTGTTTGTTTAATGGAAAACTACACCCTTTTGCCCCCAATCCAGTTTGGTGTGTGAAAGAATAGCCATTTCATCCCAACAGAGCATAACACTAGATTTTGTACACTCTTAGCATGATTACTTTGCAATTATGGCATATGTATTATGGCAAATCCCAAGTAAATTATGAACTCTGTACATTACAAAGGCACTGTGAAACACTGATTGATTTGGACAGTTTGTAGTTAATTAAGTTCATTTCCAATTCCATCTCTTCACACAATTTCAAAGCATTCTGCATTGAAAGCCCATTTTCAATTAGTAAGGAGGATGAAACAAAAAAGAATTAATTATAAAAGTGGCAAGCCCCATTTAAATCTTCATAGTGCACCAATTATTTATGTTAAGTGTTGAGAAATTGAAGAGTTGTACTTGTCTAATACAGTTTTTTTCCTTGATATATCCCTCATATATATTAAATCTGTACAAAGTAGTGGTGTAGCATTTTTTAAAGCAAGGACTAAATTATTTCTCACAAACTTGTACAGAGCTCCAAGAGGCAGAAAAATGTCTGTGCTTGGCTAGAACCAAATTAAGTGTCTTGGCTCGATTCTTCTCACTGCTACTGCACACTTACCCTAAGGTAATTCCATTACTCGGACTGAAGCAAACATCCCCAGTGAAACAGTAGGGAAGGAATGCTAATATCAGTAGAACTTTCTGCTGGAGAATGTCTACCTGAAAGCAGTTACCCTCTTGTATTCTAGTGTTAGATGCTGTTCAAACCAGTATAAATTACTACTGCAAATTACCACAGGAAAGGATGGGCAGGAAAGATTTCGGATGCCCTTTTCTAAAATCCTTTCCATGGCTATGTGCTCAAATCTTCACATCTGGTCACCATTTTCAGATTTTGGTAATTAAAGACCCTTACACTATCTCTGTACAGAACAGGTCCAAGCACTCTCTCCCAAACTGCTTTTAGAAAGAGGTACGAACAACACCACACATTGAACTTCTGGGAAGTTCTGAGGAAAGACACAAAAAATAGAAAGGGGGTTCATCTGTTAAATTGCTCATGCCAACTCTTCTACAAAACAGACTTTCTTTTAGCACATGAATACCTTCCTTCATATGAGTCAAATACATCCAATGCCCATGAAAAAGAGAGAGGAGGAAAGGACTCAAATAAATGTATTTAGTGATGCCACTGAAAGATGGCATATCTTAATTTGCTGATTGTACTGTCTTCACCTCTATCAAAGACTGTCAGTCATCAACATGAAGAGAGGTTAGCTCTAACTGCAGATGCACAGGGCTGTCAAACAACTCTGTTAACTTCATTCACTAGATTTTAAATTGTCATCTCTTGGCCATTCGTCGCTGGCACTGACTTCCTGCTCTACAGCCAAGATTACTGCTTGACCCACCAGCAAGCGCTTCATAGCTGGATTCATGCATGGCTGGCTCATTCCCTCTGTCCTTTCCTTTGCCATTTTGGTAGCAGCCTTTGTAACAACACAGCAACAGTGGAGTAGGAGGAGGAAAATGATGGGCACTAGTAAACAGAGTAAATGATTCAGGGAAGGTAGAAGGGTAGGCAAAAAAAAAAGTTCAAATACAAAGTAGGGATTTATGAAATGGGAAGCGTAAGTTAAGGGGAAAAAACGTAAAGTGAAACAAATGCAGACAAAAAGCCCTGGAGCTCGGAGAATTAATGCAAGTTAAAAAAAAAATAAAAAAATAATAATAAAAAGGAGAACAGTACAGATCTTTCATGTTCCTGAGCTGCCTGCAGTACTCTGTCACATTCTCAGCTCTCGCCAAGCACTGTAAGAGGGAAGAATCTGTTCCTCAAACTACTGGAGATGTTTTCCCATTTCTCATTGCCACAGCTCTCCTCATTAACAACCCCTATCATTCCCACATTCTCCCTAGTATCCATAACTTTGCTCAGCTACTTCCGCACCTGTTCAGGATTATTCATTCCTTTAAATAAATCCCACCAGACGATGTAATACCACATCCACAAGGAAACAAGAGTTAGGATCACAGCAACCATCACAACCCATTTCAATAGCCTCTAACTACTGATCTCAAATGCTGTACAGCCTGGACAGTGAAGTCCTCACTGTTGTAGGTTAACTTGAGAAAAGCCTCACAATTCTCCCCATCAGAGACTGAAAAATCTATTAACCTGAAAGCCAAATGCCAATTTCCTTTTTTTTTTTTTTAATCTGTTCTTAGAAAGTGCAGGGTTTTAGATGAGGAGGAATACACGCTCCCCACCCCCCCCTTCTTTTTTTTAAATTGTAATGGTCACTGTGCTTCCCACCCAAAAAGCCAATAACCAGGGAAGGTAACACATTTGCCCTGTCAAGAAAGGTGGCATTCATCTTACTCAGACACCCACAGCCTCAAAGTAAAATTTTCACTAGCTTAGGAATATGTTTTCCTGCATTTCTATAGAAATTCTTTTCTTTAGTGTAGTAAAAAAACTCTGTAGTTTTTATACCCTATTTCTACATCTTCCAGCATCCGAACAGACAGCTGAGCCCACAGGCAGCCACTCAGCCACACGAGCAGCCTGCAAGGCTAGACCTTGGTTTGATCTTGCACTGGTAACCTAACAGTAGGACTTGTATAACCTTCTGACACAGGGTGTAAGAACTTCTTGTTTTGGAGACATTTAGCAACCAGTTCCTATATAGAGACAGAGGATTTTTAGGATATATAGATATTTATGTCTAGGACATACATATAGAAAAAATATTTATCGTTTACAGACTTCAGATACAACCAAACAGCAACAACAACAACAAAAAGATACTGGGGAAGGAAGTCTTGGAATCCAGCTCATGCTTGCCTAGTTTAGAGAACTGTAAGTACAGGTATGCCCACATGTAGGGGGTATGTGGGGGATATTTTTTTTTTTTTTTTAATAGATTTATGTTACTGACATTGAGGTAGCCAATAGGCAGAGAAGCTGCTTCTAGGATGACTTCCCTTCATGAAAAGTATTAAAAAGAACAGCTGGCCACAGAAAATCTTTTAAAGGATCTCGTATTTTTCACGTGGAATTACCTTCCACAGCACTTGACATACACCTGGAAAGCGAATCTGAAACAGAATGCAGCAACAAATTTGTAATGGTGCATCCTTTGGCCATTTAACAGACAAAATCAGTTTTTTAGGACGTATATGGGCTTGCTTATGGATTTCTTTAGAAAATTCAAGCAGCTGGGGTGGAGGGGTGCTTTTTTTGTTGGTTTGGTTTTTTTTTTTAATGCAGAGTCCCGGGTGGGCTGAAATTGTTTTCATGGTGTGTAATACTGCTGCAATTAGAATCACAGCCACTGAAATAATACCACCCTTGGGAGGAAAATAAGAAGCTACAGAGTTTAGGGTCTCAGCCACCTTTGTCTTTGATTTGATTTAGCTCAAATCTGTCGCAGAAACGAAAGATAATTATAAAAAAAAAAAAAGGGAGAACAAATGGTTTTAAGAAGAGTCCTTCTGTTTGGTTAACAAATAGAGGCTAAGAAGAAGACAGTGCTGAATAGTGGTAAGCTTACACTCAACGGCCAAGACAGTCAGACCAGAGCAATTACCTGAAGACGGAATTTTCAGACAGAAATTCACATCTTATTTCAATAAGATGCAAACATTCACATACCT
Organism: Eurystomus gularis; assembly: GCA_013400335.1. Lineage (NCBI taxonomy): Eukaryota > Metazoa > Chordata > Aves > Coraciiformes > Coraciidae > Eurystomus > Eurystomus gularis. Next base: position 99,290 of record VZZY01024021.1, on the reverse strand, counting down.
ATATCCAACAACTTTGAGGAAGAAATTAACAAGAAAACATCGCACTGACATTTTGAATGCTACAGCTGAAGCACAGGAGCATGTTAGGAGTGTTTCAGACCTGCTGCCCTGCACATGGATCCTGTCACTGATCCTTCTGTGCCTAGTAGCAGGACATGCACAATTAAGTGGGATCAGGCTGAAGGTCCAAAGAATATGGACTTGACCATGGATCAGACCTGTCACTGGGGATCAGTAAAATACCGAGCTATGGGTAACATTTCCTGCACAGGAGACCAGCCAAAAGAACAAGGCCCAGTATTTATGCATGATACAGACTGAAATATTTCCAGCTAAGGGAAGCCTGGGAGTTAGCTGAGAGAAAGAAAAAAAAGTCAGGTTACCAACAGCACTGATTTTCCTGACCCTTGAATAGTCAAGAATTTTCTTCAGAGCAAAGTAGCTGGAATGATGTTAATAAGCAAAAAATACCAACTCTCAGTTCTGCTTTTTAACACGTAAGTACTGAACCTCTAGCCCACATGTACAAACAGCAGACCTTCAAGGATATTAAATCACAGAACTTAAAAATTTAAATTATTATTACAATAGGTCCATTAAATTACAACGGTTGACTTTTCTTATTTAGGTTACTCATATTGGGAAAATGTATCTTAGCTCAAACGTCAGAGAGGGGGCAAATTAGCAGAGCTCTATATAAATATATGGTTACTAATGTCAATATGCTTCTTATTCACAAAGGCAAATAACATTCAGGACTACCAAAGGTTTAAAATGAATTGGGCTCATTCTCCTTTTTTAGAATGTTGCATGTATCTTGTATGCATATATGTTTAAATTAGGCAAACTGGCCTTCAGTTTTGACTAATTTAGATCTATACAGTAATTTATGAGCCTAATAATTCATAGCAATGTTTCTTCTTAAAATATTCTGCTTAGGACATTGCAGAAAAAAATTCTAAAAGCAACTGAGAAGAGAAACTAATTTATAGAAGATTTACATGACTAGGCAGTACTTTCAAGTCAAATTTGTAAATTCCTTAAAAATCTTTATTTAAGCTGCTTTTTTATTTAATTCCAGCTGCTGAAAGAACTGGATAAGAACTAGAAATACAGTCCTAAAAAAGCCCTTTGTTTCAGACTTTAACATCTCACTTCGTATTTATTTTGAGTGGAAACTATTGTTGATTGCTTGAAGATCAAATCTTTTCTTCTGAATTCCATGCAGGTGGAACAGAGCTCTCAGCACACACCAACAACAGGTTCTAAACAGGCTGTAATAACCAGCACGTACCATAAGAATTACACTGTGCCCTCCTACTCCCTACCCTAATGACAAAGCCAAAAGATGTGCATAGCTATTTTTATCTGACTATTCCCACAAAAATGTACGCATGCTCCTCAGATAAGTAAGCAGAGGTTGGCATAGGACAGAAACTTTACGAGATATTTTGAAGAGTTGCTTTTGTTCAAATTGGAATAAAACTTTGAAGTACTGAAACTTTGAAACTTTTTCCTGAGGAAAATTATTCCACAAGTGTTTATTTTAGATGGAATTGTATTACTACTTATCCATAGATACTCTGGAATTTAAAACTGTAAGAAAAAGAAGAAAATCAAATTGAAAAGACACCTTGAGATGAGAATTGCAACAATGAACATTTAAGCATTGCTTTAATTTCCCTAGTTTTCCTCATGTGCAAAAACCAGATTGGATAAAGAAGAACAAGTACTAAAAAGCCTAGCGCCTCTGAACATCTCAAAATGTATCAGGAATACAACTGAATCAAAGGTGGAAGGCAAAAAGGAAGTAAAGTCCCACAACAATTCTTCCTTTTTCTCTTCTCACAGCATATGAAGAACTGAAAATTACATCTACGAAGTGCAAAGTTTATAAAGGTGAAGAATATTTCTGAAAATTGAAACAATCTGTCCCTGATAATCTTCCCCATGACTGCAGCTATCTTTCTTGACTGAAGGAGGTGAACCAGTCACTAAGTGACCTAGTAATGTGCCGTATAACCTCTGCCACAAAGTCACATGACAAACCTAAACAAAAATACTAACCAGACTTCATTTCACTCTTTACAGTACAACAAAGTATTGCCCACTTGAAAGACCTAGAAACCAAGGTTCTTAAATGGGAATACAACTTAAGCTAACCAAGTTTATACCTGTCTGGCCTCCCGCAGTTCATAATGTGGTACAGAAATTGTTGCTTTCCAGATTATATTGTAATCTTCTTTTCTCAGTTTTGAAAACTTCCAGCTTCATCCCCAACGCTTTTACGGTGCTTACCACCATATAAAGCCTCCCAGCTAATAAGATCACTTCAGTAGTTTGTATAAAATAAAAAATCTTCTCATATGTCTTGAGTTTTAACTGATTGTAAGATTTCTTAGCAGCAAGCATGTTTAGAACAACCTGTAATCTAATGCCACCATTTTTTATTGAACAGTACATCTGTAAAAATAAAATAAACCCCTTAAAATCATGCCTTTGACCACCTGGCAGACAATACAGGAGTTTACTGAGCTGTTTTTAAATTAACTCCCTTGCTATTTCAGTTTGGAAAAAAATAATTCTTATTAAACATACAAGCATATTTATATCAAGCAATAGCCATGTTAACGTGTAAAAAAGTTAAGGTCATTACACATACTATTAGAAGAGAGGTGAAAATCTGTTTATCTACATGGCATTGGGCAACAAGCTCTTCCAGCAAATTCAGCAGTCCTTCAATTCTTCCTTTTTATTTTTTCTACCTTGTTTTCCTCAATAGCTTCAAAGTTCCAAAGAAAAAAAGTCTTAATATAAGATTTTTTTTCCTTCTCTATTGCTCACCAGGCATTCTGCAGTTTAATGCCATGTAGTGCCACTTCAGGGAGATTGCTTACCTAAATTAGATACTATAATAAATTACAAAAGCTGGATCACAGTGGAGCAATCACTATGAAAGGCTCGGAGTAAACTAGAATAGTAACACTTCTTCTACAGTGTTTTTGCTAGAGCTTTCTCAAGTGTATTTGAATTGTTTAAGGCTCTATTTTCCAACTATAGAAGCAAAAATAGATTTACACTAATCCTATCTTTTGTTTGTTGGATCCATGCACACTTGGCTCTCCTGCTTTGCTTCTTCAGCTGAGGCGCACAGTGAACAGGGCCACCACAGTGACCCTACTCATCACACTCATAGCAGTGACGGAGCAAGACACAAGGAAGGTGCAGACACTGAGCACGCAGTGCCACTCAGGAGCCTCTAAGGAGCAGGCTCCCATCTGGGGATATGTCCTGCTCAGGTCACAAAGAATTCAAGGCAAGCGAGTTAACATCTAGTCTTTATACCATAAACTTGAGAAAGCCACGAGAGCTTCTCATAAAGACACACCAGTAACAGAACCACTGCATGATCACTGCTACTGCAGTGGCCCTGCATCAGGGAGAGAAATCCTGTTACCTTTGTGATCTGCCTTGACTGTGCTTTATGAAACTGAAGAAGCAAAAAGCACCCGTGTAAGGCCAGAGAAGAGGAACCACTACTGCCACTTAAATCAATAGCTGAGCTCCCATTAATGTCAGCAGAAATAAGACTAGGTCTCCTGTTTCTTAACAACCTCTTCAAAATAATGGCAGCAACAAGCATGAGATTGCGCTGACAATCATTTACATGTGAGTGTGACCTTTTTACTCAGTGGTGACATTTGTATCCTATTAGCAAAATACTGTATTGTATTTAAGCAATAATTGCATTTTCTATGGAGACAAACGACACGTAAATCAATAAAAGACGAGGATGCAGGCCAAGCACATTATTGATTTTCAGTCATGTTCATCTCTGAGCTTAATGCTGAGAAAATGCAGTATATGGTATTATTTTTACAAATTACATCTTTTGGGCCAGATAGAAGTTTTCTCAGAATTTCGAAAGGTTTTCTCCAGTTCAGAGAGAGCCGATTAAAGAGGAGTGAGAATTTAACAGCTGTAATTGAAGTTAACACACAGTATCTTAAAAGTAAATGCTGAATAGATCAATAAAGGCTTATATGACACTCTTGTCACCTGCTTGGTTGACCAAACTATGCGTATCATCTGTATTAAACCAGCGATTAGATGTAATATCGCACACCAAAACAAACAGAAGGTTTACAGAAATCTCAGTGAGAACCATTCTTATTGCTTTTACTCTTCATGAGAAAACCAAATTATTCAAAATCCACCACAACAGGACCCTGGCAAGTGGCAAATATGGAGACGGGTCTTCTTGAAACATGAACAGTTTGCTTCCAGATTTGCTTCGGTTTTCAGATGACAACACAAATTAGAAATTTCAATACAAAACTAAGAGAAGAGAATAATCTCCCTGGTTTCCTTTTTATAAAGGAATCAACCAAGTTCCGGGGTCAGAGTTTTATGGGACTAGGCCATGAAAAGATCAGGTTTCAGAAAAACACAGCTTTAATTTAAGAACCAGGCTGACAGTTATTAAGGATACGGCATTCTGATACTTAAATAAGAACTGTGGTTTTAACCAAATTACATTTAAGAAAACACAAACTTAAGCAGTTTGCAATTCCTCAGTTCTGTACCTTCAGAGAGAAAAACCAAGAAGAATCTGTAATGGATTCCCTAACGGATCAAAAAAGTGATCACTACCTGGTGTCTGTGAGACCTGCACAAGTGGGCTGAATCTCCTAAAAACAAAGCAATGAGTGAAGAGAAACTTCAGCACACAGGCACTCAGCCCCAGATGTCCTAGGAAGAGACAAGCAATCTTAGCTAGCAAAAGTATTGAGTCATCATTTGTGAATATGAGACAAGATCATAGAATGATACAATCACTTAGGTTGGAAAAGACCTCTAAGATCAAGTCCAACTGTTAACCCAGCACTGCCAGGTCACCACTAAACCATGTCTCTCAGCACCACGTTTACAAGTCTTTTAAATCCCTTCAGAGATGGTGACTCCACCACTGCCCTGGGCAGCCTGTTCCAGGCCTCGACAACCCTTTTGGTGAATAAATTTTTCCTAATGTCCAATCTAAACCTCCCCTGGTACAACTTGAAGCTGTTTCCTCCCATCCTATGGCTTGTTACTTAGGAGAAGAGACAAACCCCCACCTTGCTACAACCTCCCTTCAGGGAATTGTAGACGTTTAGCTGCTTCTCAGGGTCACAAGAAATAATAAATTCATTGCACTCTACCTAGACTATTATTGCAGTCAATCACTGACTTTTTCTAGATCTTCTCCGAAATCTAGAAATTAACACGGTCATTCACTGAAAATATTTTAGGAGCCTTAGCTTGATTTGGGATATTTTTCCGATCAATTTCTGTGTGACAGTCATGACTCAAGATGACTCTGTTTTTAAGTTTGCTACTGTGGTTGAGTAGATTACGTGAAAGGAAAACTCAACACTGTAGCTGTAACACCAATGAGCGGGGTTCACCTACTCCTCTGTATATGGAATAATCCTACGATATTCTTTCATGCTGACCAAACCTTTCTAGACCATATAAAAGGAGCAGGAATTTCATTTCCTCCACAATGGCCAATCTTCATTCCCCTAGAAGTTATTTTGAATATGGATTACACAGTCTAAATGCAGTTGTGTAGTATGTACGACTCCATAATACCCTACAATCAAACCAACAGGTTAAGACACTTTTCATCTGACTGCACTAAATTATTGATCCCTCTTTCAGATTTTAAATCACCCAAACAGAAGGAAAAATAATGCATTAAGACTTTTCCAGTCTCAGTGAGAAAATATATGTAGGTAGTTTGAGTCCCAACAGTAAAAATAATCACATAGAGTATCTTACAGTAATCCATCTGATTTTGAAATAACCACTCAAAAAGCAGTTTATTTTTAAAACATATTTTTAGTTTGCTTGGGAGTTGACTATATAAGTCTCATCTATCAATTCCTGCAATTTGGGTATCACACTATGAATAATATATGCTTTTGTCGTGTGAATAAGATAACAGCCTTCACTCTTCAGCGCTCTAAGTTTCTTGTTCCAAATGTGACATAAAATAAAATTTTCCTTGACTAGCTGAAAAGGATTTTAGAATAAATGAATTATGAATACATCAATGGAGATAGACATTAATTTTATGTTAAGAAAAAAAGACTACTAAGCAAAATATCTAGAATTATTCATTAAAGTCACAGCAAGGCCCTCATACAGGCCTGAAGATTTAGCTGGAGAGGTTTTCTCAAAAACACACTCAAATACCTGCATTCAACACCTTTTTAAGTTACTGCTTCAAAAGTTTCCTAAGTCCTTATAAGCCGTTTCAGTAGCCAACACCAAGGGTACCCCCTTGATCACATACATGTGTGAACTGAGACCGATTCAATTCTAGACACCTTGTCCTATTTTCAAAATTTTTTGCTCTATTTTATTTATTATGGAGGCTCTGGCAATCTTCTCCAAAGCATCAGGAAACCACAGCTGTTAAAAACAGGTTCCAAGGCTGGGCAGAACACTGGTACCATGCAACACACCAGCTCTCGAGTTCCTGTTTGGCAGAATCGTGATCTCTCTTTCTGAAACAATTCAAATAAGCATTTAAATATCTGGTTCATTGCTCATAATGCAGCACGATGCCTGGATGCTAACTACAGTACCACATCGCTTTGGCAGCATAATCATGAAAAATTATGATCTGACAAGAACCACCTGATTAAGTGATTATTTGGCCCTGAACATATGACTGAAACCTTCTCTGCATATATTTTTGGCCTTTGGCCTCCCTCCCCCACTTTTCCTTATATTCTTTAAAAGCGAGTAAACCCAAGTGTCAGCCTTCCCATTTTCATTATCCCACACGTATTCCTTCCTTCTTGGGCCAAAAAGGAACCAGAGCTGTATTTTCAAAAAAGACTTGAGAAGCAGCCTGGTACATATTTGGTTTGGACCAAGGACTGCTTATTTTTCTGACTGTTTTTTCCCCAGGTTTGGGCACACACGGTTCTTTGGACTCACAACAATTGTTTAAGAGAGCTCTGTGTTTAATGTATGGCTAAAGATTCATAGAAAGAGCCAGGAGCCAAACAATTACAGGTGAAATTAAAGGGGTTTGAGGGTTAGGTGGGGGGAGAAGAACATAAGAGAGGGTTGACCTTTCTTTATTTCAGCTTCACATAGCAACAAACACAAGAAGCACTAAAAACATTAGAAGCATCCGAATTTTCAACAGAAAGGATTTGGATTTCTGTTTTAAAATGTGTATGTATCTTCTTTTTAAAGGTTTAAAGAGTAAAATGAGGTATTTCAGAAAGAACTGTATTTTCCAGTAACAAAAAAATCATTTTCAATATATTTTTTTTTTCCCGAGGCAGACAAAAAAATGCAATTTAGGATAACTCAAAACTTTCTTGCTGCCTTCTCCTCTGGTAAAATCAGCAATTTAACAACATAATTTATTAACAGAGATGTAATCGATATCTCTATGGATCTGTGAAGAGCACAGCACCTTCCAAAAACCTTGAGAGCAAGCCTTGGCCTGGTGGTCACTACAAGAAAGCAGCCCATCATTTCAACAGCAATGGGCTTTGGCTTTCTATCTGTTATGGGAAACAAAACGTCCTTATTTCAGACAGAGAATTCAGTCTTCAGGCCTTGGCTTGACCTTTAAATCACAAGGAACCTGAAGAAATGCCACAGATAGATAATGGTTAGTGATGTTCACTATGGCGCAGTGACATCATGCTGAAAGAAACAAAGCCACACTCCTGCCTCTCCTGTTAGCTAGGTCAGAAATGGAAACTCACAAGCAATAAGCAGATAAAGTTTGTTTTAAAAGAAAAATTAATTGAAATTGGCATGCTGCTGTTCACAGCCAGCAAAGGACCCCAAGAGATCAACAGAAAGAAAAAGGAAAAAAATGGGGAAAGAGTTTTGCCATATGAGCACTGACTCCCAGCCACCAAAATGCAAGGCTCCATGTCTGATAATCCATTTTTAAATACAGCAAGATTACCCTTGACCTGAATAAAAAGCCATTTCTAAAGTGCAGAAAGCCTATTATCTGCTCTTCTAAGCATATGAGAGGAAGGAGTAGAAAATAGTCACGAGATCGACATTTTCTTAATTATTTTTTTTTCACAGATACTGGGACATGGAAACCTCAAAATAAGAAATAAAGAAATAAAAATATTCATTGTAATGCATGCCATGTAATGCTTATCTCTTAATCACTTCAAAGTTCTAACAGGTTTAATTAGAGCCCATCAAGATGAAAAAGTCATGAATCCAAAGGCACAAATCCAACTTGTAGAAGTTTCCTTTCTCCTCCTCCCCAGTGCATACTGGAGCTCTTTGAAAAACAGACATATTTTAACACCCACTTCTAAGCACAACACTAAACTAAACCAAATAAAGTCTTTGTTTCCATAGCAGGGACCAAAGTTTACTCATGGGCAAGCGGTAACCTAAATCAGCTTTACTCAGCATTAGTTACTGCTTAGTAAAAAGCAGGAGCTTTGCAGGGTTGGAGGGACCCTACACAGACTGAACAGTGGTTAGAAACCTAAGACTCAGATATCAGTTGCTGCGGTGACTGAGCAAGCAGAGAAAGAAAAATCTCAGAAAGCTCATTACAGCAGCCTGCCAAGCCTGAGCAGTGGCGTGCTGATGACCAAGGAGTGTGGCATTCTTCCCAGGGATAAAACTCTGAGGGGAAGACCTCTTGAAAGGTTTTTTTTTTCCCCGCTCGGCTCCACCTCACAGCTATCCTACATGCATGAATAACCACTAAGCTCCAATCTGCTCATTTCCCCAGGAGCTTGTTTATTCATGAACACCTAGACGTTTATCTAAGTGCTTAATACACTCCAAAATTTAAGAACACCTGAATGTTTTGAGGAACTGCACTTGAGAACACAATCAATGAAAAAATCTTTCACTGACTTTGGCACTAAGTCCAGTTTCAAACAAAGATATGAAACACTATTCAAGGTAACTGCTTTAATCAGTGACTATTCTCTGATACGTTGAGGAACACAGCAGATTTCTTTCTTCTTCTTCTTGTTACAACTTCGAAAATAGTTGCTGGCTTTTGGGAAACAACCTGTTGGGCAGCAGTTATAGAAGACAGGGCTGTGTGTCCAGTTTTCTAAATAGAAACTCCATGGCATCTCCTGCCATAAGAAAAATCAATACAACTACACGTTGAAGATGGTGTCAAAGACACAGCCTCAGCGGAGCCACTCCTCATAGAGCTAGATTCCTTGTTGATGCAAGTGGCCCTGGCAGCTGGACAATTCACTTCCTTTGTGCAAAGGGCTACCCCCTTCCACAGTCCTTGGACTGCTTTACTGCTTCCAGATGCCAATAGAGCAGGAAAGAGTCTGATCCAAAATTCACATTGTTCAGTAGGATGCCTTCATTTACTGAACTGGCTACCAGTGACATTTCCTTGACTTTTGTTCTCTCCTTTGCTCTTCTTCACCATGTGAATAGGAATGCAAAACACTGGTCTCTTTCCCTCCTTGCGCTCTTTTTGCTCTCATTGGGCCTATTCCTGTTTCTAGATTACATCTTGTTCCAGCAGCTGTCTGGGTAATTGAAAACTCACTTCCCTCATGGCAAGAAAAAAGCCTTCTTACAACAATGGGCATCTCCTGAACCATTCCAATGACATCTAGTAATCACTAATGAATATGAAAATATTGTCATTGTATAAAGAACCCCTCCCAGAAAAAACACATGTAAAAATACCTAAGACCTGAGACAGTTAAAATCTTTCATGTACAGAAATATAAGAAGCTAATTTATCGTTAACATCAAAAACAGTTAAATTAATTACTGAGTATCAACATACAACTTTTTTTTCTTCCTTTTCATTGCATTCAAGTTGATTTATGGCTGCAATATCTACTGTTTAGAGAAGACAGGACACACTTCGCTGCAGCTCTTTTCTGACCCGAACAGGCTGTCTTATCTATGTCAATACTCAGTATTGTCTCTTTCCACAGTTTTTGATTCAGCAGCAAAATGATACTTTTAAGGAAACAGAAAGCCTAAGACCCATACAGAAAAAAACGGATGCGTTAGAGCTATGGAAATAATTTCTTCACACTTGAGTGTGCAAGAACTGCTCTCACACAGGTATATGTGTATGACAAAACTCTTCTGGAAATCAGATTCTATAACAACATATTTAGAAAGGTAAAGCTGATAACCTGATAATCTAAAGTACATTCAATGGCCTTCTTTGTTAAGTCTATTAGCTTTATAGCATTAAATCATGTGCTTTTTAATGCATTTGATACATTGAGGACACAGGACACTCTATCAACGTTACATAGAAAGAAACAAGTGAGGTCTTCACAAAAAGAACTTGAGTGGACTTGGCTTGTATTGTACGTACCTGCATGGAGCTTCTTTCTGAGAAACAGGGAGAAACATTAGCAACAGAAAGGAGGATCACCTTTTGCATTAGGTCTGTTGAGTGTCACTTTCAAATGCTACTTTTGACTATGTATTATTTCGATTAATATTAAATATGGCTATGGGGAGAAATTCAATTAGTTGGATAGAAAAAAACCTAGTGCATCATCTTCAAAGCTGCATTCCTATAAACACAAACCTAAGCTTTGATAGAGGCGCATAAAAGGAAATTCAACCCAGTGCAAGAATTAAGAGGCTTCTGACACAGACTAACTGGTGAGGGGAGAGGCTGAGAATACAAAAATGCTTAGGAGTTTACATAGTAGCCAAACAGATGTAAAGGTAAGGGGTTTCTATTAACTTGTCTTCTAAAATGCTGGGAACTCTGCACTTCCCACCTGCGATTGCCTGCAATGCTTTTTATCACTACCGTACTACCAACATTCATTTTCCTTTTTTATACAGCTCTGAGAGGAAAGGGCAGTTACTCTAGAGTACAAAACCAATTCATCCACAGAATACAGCATACAGTTCTGAGTATCCTGGTGAAAGACTGAAATTATCACAGCTCTGACGACCTTCAAGTATCTGAAAAAAGAGTACCCTTCCAGAGGTCAGAATAAGTCTCATGTGTGCACTTCAACAACTTTGTTTCAACTTGTGTTCTCAAGTAAGGGGATAACAGAACACTATTTCTATTCAGTTTCTGGCACTTTCATTATGCCATCAATTATTACAGTGCCATCTTCTAATAGGAATTTCATCATGTATTCAAACTGGTAAGCAGAGTCATTTAGCAGCCACCACACATGGAGCTCAGCAGGCTTAATTTCAAGAACCACAATGGTGTCAAGTGGTCAGTCCTTCATTTTTAATTTCTGGATATATGAGATGCAAATTGCATGGCCTCTCATTCTAACAGCCAGTCACGGCAAATAGTTACTATTAACATTCTAACATACTCTTAACGATGGGTAAACAACATTATCAAGCTGGAGGTCGGGCAGTTTGGATCACAAAGAAAAAAAAAAATATATTGTATTCTAGAAATTTTTTTTTTAATCTTTATTGATTACTGTCATATCTTCTTAACCAGAAAAGTAATTACCAGAGTTTGTGCCTTGATCCAGTGTAGTGAAATTCAATAATTGCATGCATTACTACTTTTTTCCTTTCTACCTCTGTGAGCTTGAAAAGATCAAGTCATCTGCATCATCACAAGCTCTGTCTATCTAGATTTTATTCACTGCTTAACAGTGAACTGCAGCATGTGCTACTACGCAGAACATAAAGTGTCATCTGCCGAACAGGTATCTGTCACTCTCTGTACAGCAAAAAAGGTGCCAGTGGTCCCTGAGAACTATCTAACGATAATCAGCATAATTGAGGCCTGATACTCTCCTCAGTTATGTGGAGATCTCTCCCTGTTTGGATCAGTGAATGTTGAAGCCTTACTGACAACTGATACTCACCTAATGAAACTAGTGAACATACTGGCACTCTCTTGTGGCTGTAAAGGCTTGGAGGACACAACTGGGTTACTGGCAATCCTGAACAAGCAGTGTAAAAAACTTCATTGTTCAGTTCTTCAGCCAGCAGCGTCTTTTCCAAGGGCCCTATTTAGTGATGCCAAACACCTTCCTCTCGGATAAGCTCCTTTAACTACTGACTGGTTTATTTTTATTTGGCTCTACCAAACAACTTCCTCTGACATAGCAGATCTTCAAAGTCCAATCTACTGTTTATACACCAAGAGTGAAGCTGACACTCATTCCTCCACTTAATTGGAAAAAATCCAATCATTATAAATTAAGATCTTGCTTCAAATGTAGATGAAAACAGTGCTTGAATTTGCTGTAAGAGTTCAAAACATGCAAGCTTAACATGTACTTCTGAGCTGGCAGGGTCAGTAAAATTTTAATCATGATGCTCATGCTAAGAAAAATCAACATAAAAAATCAGAGGTTCATAAGTGAACAAATAAAATTCATTTAAAAATACGAACAGTCATGAATACCATCAGGAATTTATCACTTTTTTATGTTGCACATCCATATTCTGAGCCTCAAATGCATCTTGCCCTACAGCAAGCCACTTCTGAAGTCCTGTTGAGCTGTAAACGCTTGGTTCTATTGCCAGTGTGCCAAGCTATTGACCCATAGCACCTTACGGTCCTTCTCATTTTGACAGAACAGCTTGAGGAAGATGCTTATTTTAAATGCCAGGTGTACTTTGCTGTTTGCACATGGGAAGCTCTTCTGCAACATGAATTGGAATGATGTGGTGTATGTAAAATGCAGCGGAATGCAAAGGGAAGAGGTCAGCTGGTTTCTACTGGGATGCTGTAGAATGCAAGAGTGGTTAATCCTCACCCAGGCCAGGCTACATCACATATCTGCAGCTTTATTTACACTTACTCCTGCAGCAGTATTTATTTAACTTAGAAGGTTACACACCACTGGATAAAATGAAAAACGTCAGTTAATGAGTTTTTAATTTCCTCTATAGTGGTTTAATTCTGGTGTAATTTAAAGAATCCTCTCAGAATGTACTACCAAATAAATTACAACCAAACCTGCTTATCCCTACCTAAGTTATCTTTTCCATTCATAACCAGTTGTCAAACTCCAGGCTCTTGTTTCTCAGTGTTGTAGTTAACTATAAAATGCTTATTGAACAACATCAACTAATTTATTTCCTTCCAGAGCCCACAATGCAACTTTCTACAGCAGACATTCGTTTAGCATTGGTCTCCGCCTCAACATTACAGTAAAGACAAACGTTAATATTTGGGAATCAGTTACTCCACATTTGCTCATCTACAATGTATCTTCAACAAATACCATAACGAAGGAACAGACATTTCTCGTTCTTCTGCACTAGCCGAGCCTGACTAAGGTCCACCCCCTAACCTCCGCTCTACTGCCAGGATGCCGACAAAGTGCTGGGGAACACCGCTAACTCATGCAACGCCAACAGGAAACTAAATCCTGACTTCACAGTGGAAAAATGACAAGTGATGGAAAGCATTTCAATAGGTTGCCCCAGGGGAAGCAGAATATTTATTTCAAAAATGCTCCCATTTCTAAATAGTCCTAACTAAGCTAGTTGTCAACACAGTAAGTTTACACTGCTGGTTCATTGCTGTGCTAGCAGATGGTGAGGACTTGTAAAAGCAGAATGCACTGCCACTTTGCTATTCCAACAAATTAAAACTGAAGTCTTGAAAAGTTAGTTCAATCAGCAGCAATAACAACAGAAATTTAAATGAAGTTTAGACCTTTGATAAATATAATATACAAATACATATAATTTTATGGGCACTTATGCCATCTTCTGAGAAATAAAGAGCTGTGAAAGAGAGCTTTTCTGTGAAGAAGATTTTGGATTTTGGTTTTTTATGTAATTTAGATGTCATCGTTCATTTATGATTTTAATATTAAGTCATTATAGCTGCAAGTGTCTTCAAGTTCTGGCATGGCACCCAAAAGCTCCAGAAAAAGCTTCATGTTTTTGTAAACATGAAGCGGATTGTAAACACCTAGTTAAGTATGACAGCCAGCAATGTGTATAAGAGAGTTGTCTTTGGATGTCTTACATCATTGACCTAGGTAGATATGTCCCTACTCATGTAGGGAGGTTGGACCAGATGACCTCTAGAGGTCCCCTCCAGACTAAAACATTCTATGATTCTATGATTATAGCTGTCTGTGGAATAATTTTCTTTAGAATAAGAGAAGATTTCCCTCCCTGGTCCAAATCCCCAAAAGATCAGAAGACAACAATGCTACATGGCATACTTCAGACCTCATCTCTTTGTGTCTTCATATCATAAACTGGTTGTCTCTGGCCTTTATTCCACAAATTGCTGCTCTACAATCAGAACCATTGCACTACACTAACGGACTGAGGCTACTTAATGATGATTTCTGACCGATTCATAGACTACAACTACTCTCACAATTACTGTCTCTTACAATGTCTGCACATCACACAATAACATCTGAACGTTTTGTTGTCTGCGTGGATTTAGACCGGCGCTCCTGGTGAAACAGATAATTATCTGTGCCATTTTACAGATGGGGCAGAAGGATGATGAGTCTGGGTTTTGGTTTTGTTTTTTTTAAAGGCATTTGGATGCCTGTCTGCTCTACAATACAATCGTAAGCACTTCATTAAACACTCCTATTTTCACAAGCAAGTTGAAAACACTTGGAATCAAGGCAGATGTTCCTTAACTAAGGTGCTTTCGGAAACAGAATTTATGCCTCAGAGCACTAAACAGATCCACACTTCGAAATACGGGCTATCAGAGCACCAGAAGGTCACCCAGGAGGTTTGCAGCAGAACAGGGAAGTGAACCACAGCTCTATCCGTCTGCACTCAGCCTGCTGAGACAGCCTCTCTCTCATGGCTAGTCCCCACCCATTAAATTCTCAGGCCCTTCTTTCGCTTTATGTGCTCTCCTCTCTCACCCTCTCCTGCTCCAAAACCGCCTATTTCATTTTAAAATATCTATTTCAAATATATTTTAACAGATTGCATATGAACAAATTCTCACTTAATTCCTTATCATACCTTATCCTCATCATTTCTGGAGCCCAAAAGTGCTATGGAACATGAACATTCTTTTGCGTTTGTACAGTACATAGAAAACATCTCACCGATCCACTTTGGGTTTTCTTTGGATACTGCGGAGACAGAAGTAACACCTTTAAAAATTACACCACACTGGCTAGACCCTTTGAACTCAATGCAATAACTGACTAGGGTTATGTTTCCTCGTTGGCCTATTTAATGAGAAAGGAAATAAAATTTTTTCTCCCTGATGCACACGGCAACACTGTATTGAATGTCCAAGATGAAACTCTACTGAGGTAGAAAACCGGGATAGGAAAGAAGCTTTAAGGTTGCTTATGTAGTGAGAGAGATTTATCAAGATTTAGAGAGAAATTGTCGGGAAGTCTGCTGAGGTGTGCTATGAAACCATATAAATACCCAATTAGCATGTTAAAAACTGTTAATTTTGATTGATGTTACTATTTGGGTCTGACTGAAAAATGTGCCAAGATTTGCCAGGCTTTTTGCATTGTAAATATCTGTCCTTGTTAGATACATTAGCTCGCAAGATTTTCCTTGGCTGCTGTTCCTGTTTTCTTCTGCTTTTCCTCCCTCTATTTCTGTTCTGAAACTTCTCTTTCAGCATCTGGCAGAATTAATCTCTAGTGAATACATTAAGCTGTGCCAACACAAGGCCAAGGACCTTCCTCTGATCATATGACTGACCTACTTCCTTGCAGTCAAGATCCACCTACAAATGGCAGCCTAAACCCAGAGCAGTAGAGACCGCTGAACCAGCTCATGCTTTGTACTTCCGCATACAAGGGAGGCAACAAAATAGTGGAGCAGGTGGTTCACAGAGGGCTTGAGATACACACACCAGGACCTCTCTCATACACTATCACTGGTTCATAACTTTTACTGAGATAGTGCAATAATCATGTAGAAGTTCAACTGTGCTAAGTGAGCGACCAGGCCGATGACAAGCGGTGAATCTATGGGAACACACTGTTGAAAGCAGAAACACCACCATGGTGTTTCTACATCACCTTTCAGCTCAGATAGATTTTACTGGGTAACTATAAACAAGAATAGACTGTAGTTAAGTGCTCTGCAGCTATTTAATATTGCAGAGCAATACTGTACAAAAGCATAAGAGAGGAGCTGCTAATGAGCATCACATTCAAATAAAACTTTAAGAGTTTTTAACCATAGGAATGTAACAACCTGGCTGGAATTCGTCCAGAACATAGAAGATATCAAAAAGTACCATGGAATAGCTAATGTGCATAACAGAATGATGACTTTTCCTCAAGGCGCCATAAACATAGACGATCTTTTTTTTAAGACTTTACCTAGCTAACACAATCTTCTAAAGACACAGAGGGATAGAGATGTATATATGTATTTGATGCACTACATCTTCTATTTTTATAATGTTCATTTCCTTTTGATAGCATAACTTCTCTTGAGGTCTCAGAAATGCAGATTAATCCCTAACTGTTTTCTTTTTAATACTTTATAACATAAAGAAAGATGTTAAAATGGAAACCATATATCCATTTAACTCGGAAAAGTCAAAACATCTCCTCTAAACCTTCCCACTTCTCTTGACACCAGTTATTCTGTAGTTGTTACTCAAGTCAGACATAATCCACTCTCAATAACACTGTTTATATAAGGCATAAAGCAAAGGGGAAATACGCAAAAGTTTCATCGTTAGAATCAAACTTCAAGAAACTTCAAAAGGAAAAAAAACTGTGTGACTGCGATAGTAGCTGTACATACATTCATCCACTAAATCTGCATGCACAAAATAGGTAAATACAGCTCACCATCTCCACAAACACAACATGCCTACCTCCATAACTATTTTATAATTATTTTTCCCTCCAAAACAGGCACATCTAGACGATACTTGAATTTTCTGGCTCGGATCCATTGATAGTAATTCATGTTAGGTATTCAGAAGGGAAACTATCCCCAAGGGAAAACAGGAGCAGGTGTTTCATTAACCCTGCTTCAAGTTTTTCACACAGCTTATGAATAAACTAAACAGGTGTGTACTTGTAATGCATGTGTTCACAGTGATGGAACCACCCACAGGGGATGGCTACTTGCTTCTTACTGCTGTTAGTAAAACTTGGGCAACCAGATCCCACAGATAGGTTCCAAAATCAGAGTCACAGTATGCAGCAAGAATTAACAAATTACAGGAACTTTTGCTTGTCTTTTCTGCCTTTCTTGTCTATATTGCTAGGTGAGGGAATTAAAGCAGTAACATAAGAATCTATGATACAACCTTTGCTGTGAAGATTCTCATACCTTGATGGTTGTCTGTGTTACTTTGCTCGTATTACTGGACAGACCTGACAGAGAGCTGCCTAACCTCAAGTACACGCTGTTGAGTAAGTCCACCATTGAACAGCACTCTGCTGCTTCTCAGCACATCAGCTCTCAGTGCCCTACTGCCCAGAGAACCACCACTACCTTCACAGAGCTCTCACACACACACGTTCCCAGAATCTCTAGGGCTTTGCTGTCAGCAGTGCTTCAGCAAGTAAGAGTTTTCCATGGAGAGGACAAGATTTCAAAAAATGAGAGAGAGGCTGTAATAGAAAATCCATGTCATTCATAAAAGTAAAACCAGCATGCTCGCGTCTAAACCAGACCCGTGTGAGAACCATGATTTAGGTGTATGTGTAGAACCAGCTACTGACAGTTGCATCTGCTCACAGAGATGGTACAATTTCATTATCTATTTCACAAATACCCACAAAAGTATTTTGCATGTAAATATTCGTAAGGTGCAAATTAGTGGTTTCACAGCTCTCTTCCCTTTCTTTGCGTCCCACAAGCTGCTACAATAAAACCTCACTTCACAGAATCCCAGTTAAATATAAGCAAGGTCTCTCCCTTGATCTACACTCATGCATATCAACTCTCCAGATTATTTAAAATACTGATTATTCATATGTTTCCGATGGCTCTGAAGCATGACATGCACATGTTGGTATCGATTTTCAGCTAAAAAAATAATCGCAAATCCCACAATGTTTTGAAAAAAGGCTGAGAGATTAATTCAGTGGCTGATTCAAAATTTGCAGTTTAAAGTATTACACTTAGCAGGTTCTTCTTGAAAGTGTATCTCAACAGTGCTAGCTTCACACAACACCCTTGTAGCAAATCATAGTTGTAGTGTGGAAATCTTTGTTATGCTGTGTTGGAACAAAACAGCAGTCTCCAGCAAAAAAAAGAAAAATCCCTCTCTCTTTTAAGCAAGGTGCTTTAATGAAACATCTATGAAGCCAATATAAACATACAGGTCCAGCCCAGAGTCCTGACTCCCATAAAGCCTCTGTATTGGAAACACTAAATCCTAGTTCCACACACTTCCTTACACTACATTTGACTGAAAGACTAGGGCTCATTAACGCAATATTGACATCAGGATACTTACACAGAACAGCTCACATGGTAAGGAAATCCATCCTGCCCTCAGTACTGAAGAAGCACCACCTACTGCTACTGATGAAGCTGAGTGTATAGATCATTCTCAGTGCAGACTCATAGGAAGACCATACACAACCTACCCTCATCACAAAGACATTGCATGTGCTTTTTATAAATGCCATTAAGTTCTAAAAAAAATGAGGATTTTATTTTATTTTTTTACATACATGATATCTGATCTATTTACAGCATTGTTCTGTTTCTTACAATGAAAAAAGCATTCTTAGGAAATAACTACTTTGCAACCAAGCTTCTTGTGCTCACATGTGGAGCAGACTCCACACAGCCACCAGACAACACTTGGTAAAATCAATACTGCAGAAAGGATGGAGAACACCACTGAAGAAAACTTGTCATTGATGCTACTGCCTCAGACCCCAAGATATTCTAGGGTTTTATTTCATTTTGGTTTACATGCAGTAGGAGAAAAGCAGCAGCCATGGAGCATCTGCCTGTTTCTCCTTTGTTTTCCTTCCTTCTCTTCCTCAATATCTGTTTTCTCCATCATCTAATACCATTACTAGAGATAAGAAAAGTTACACATTTTCAGCAGCTGCAGGCAGACATAGAGAATCTCCTTAAAAATTCCCCTGAAAGCTTCATCTGATTCACTTTTCAGTAGAATCATAGAATCATCTAGGTTGGAAAAGACCTTTAAGATCATCGTGTCCAACCATATCCCAGCTCCACCTAGTCCGCTGCTAAACCATGTCCCTCAGCATGACATCTCCATGGCTTTGAAACCACTCCAGGGATGGGGACTCCATCCTGGGAAGACAAGCATTCTTTCCTACAAACATAGATGACGCTGTAGTTCCATGTTCAAACTCTTTTCCCTCAAATTCAAACCCAATGCCTGCATAAACAAATTTAATTTGCTGTACTGTTTTATTCCACTAGCTTTACCAACAGAGCTAAGTAGAAATGTCATCAATGTTTGAGTGACTGTTGGATATTATTTATTTGATACCAAATGAGCACTGAATGAATTGGCAAATTAATCAGCAAATGATACTATTACCTTCAATAGATTTAAACTACTCCATGTGAAACTATAGCTTATTGTTATACAACTTGGATCACTGGCTAAATGTACAAAGCCTACAAATGTACAAAGCATCAGAAATAATCTTTATAAAAATAAGATTAGAGGATAATAGGAACAAGGTGGATGCTGGAGACAATGCTGGCATTTCATATTAAAGCCAGAAATTGTTATGAAATTGAACTGAAATGTGCTATAACAGGGAGAAAAAGGTGAACATCAATAAATTTAATTTATTAGAGTACTCTGTTATTGACACTTTGTAAAATTAGAAATCATGAGATTGTTGCTGTCCACAAATTTGACTAGAAGTAGGATCATCTAATAGCATACTGAGAGAAGGCAACCAGCTGGAAGTGAAGTGAGCAAAGCGTTTTCTTGTAGAAGTTTAAAATATTCTATACAATTTCATTCTTCCCTTTTTCTAAGAGAGATTTAGGAACACGTGCTTCAGTGACACGCATAAGCAGCACGTTCTTTTAACACCATGTGTCGGGGCAGTACCTCAGAGAGAGGGCACAGAAGGACGAATGCCCTGAACGGTGTGAAGATGTGGGACCGGAAAGTCAGGAAAAGGCTTCAAAGGAATCACTTGGTACCAAGCTCCCTTGGCTACTCTGTCTTCTCTAAACATTCTGACTGCAGGAGCAGATCACCATAGTCAATAATTAAAATTGTCACCCTCTATCACATGCAAAACAAAGTGACAGTCAAGCTTCTCTGCTATTCTATTGCTTTCTAGACAGGCAGACATACAAAGCACAGTTCAATGCATTTTGTACCTGTTAGCCAAAGCACTGGACAGGGTTCCTAATTGCTCATTTATTAAATACATTTTGTGTCTGTTTCTATTAGTAGGATATCAAAAAAAACATTGGTATTTACAGACTTAATTATTCAAACGCATATTCTGATTAGTTTTTCAGCCTCTATGATTTCCTTATTTGCAGCATTCTCTATCTGAGACATTTCCAGTATCCAAATGCTGTGTTTCATCTTCCTTTATCTATTCCCAAAAGAACCATCATGACATAATAAGTAACTCCAAATGACAGATTTCTGAGGCAAACACATGATTTATGATTTCGCTTTTAAAAGCCCTCTTAAATTTAACATACAAGAATGTTTGACAGTACTTTGAAAGTCAACACATCTTCTGTCTGTAAATAGCACGAGACGAAAAAGGTGCAAATAAGTCAGAAGATTTTTTTAGCCAAGTTGTAATCACTCCCTAAGAGTTTCTGGGTATTTATTGCAATTAAGAAACGAAGAGTTTTGTTGAAGGCCATGAGGGATAGGACAGGTTCACTGTCTTTGTGGTTCACATTCATTTTTTCCTACAAAGATAATCGTGGGACAATTCTAAAGATTCTCCACAGAACACATTCTTGTTCTCTTTAAGTGACAAAATAAATTTCGTTGGGATTGCTTGAGTCTTATGCTGAAATGGTTGATAAGAAAACATACCAAGGCATTCCTTAAATTTGGGGGAGGATTATTCATCCAGTTATGAGGTAGCTGGTTTGTGTCCACACACCATCCTCATCACCAGCATCTTTACCCACAGAAGACTCATAGCCACAAATTCAGGTGTTTCACTTGAATCACACTGTCGCTTCAGTGGGCAAAATTAAGCCAATATCCTCACAAGTAAAACTGGTCTGAACACATTTTATCTTTATATATGCATCCTGGTAGGACACTGAACTTGTACCTCCCGACATCCCAGAAATATGTTACTACATGTTTCCATCCACAAACTTGATATTTGGGGCTTTTTATTTCCCTTTCTCACATGATGGATAGCTTCACATATCACATTAAACTCTGGTTCTTCCTGTACAGAATACACGGCCCTATTTATACCCATAAGCTTTGATGACTATATGGTTATATCTTATGTATTTCTACACACTCATAAACACACACATACAGGACAAGAGTATGAATTAGAACTTCTCTGGATATTGTTAGGACAATATTCACTGATGGCCATACACTAAACTGTGGTCCTATATGAATAATTTCTTAAAGAAAAGGGTCAGTTATAAAAATTAGCACTGACCTAGAAAGGCTAATTCACCGCAGTTATTGCACATAGGTGAAACAAGAAACTCTTCAGCTTAAAGTATATGAGCAAATTTTTTTGTGGTTAAGAAGAATAATTTTTTCATGCTGGCCCTGTTTTATAGTTTTTCATTCTATCTTATGACCCTGGTAAACAAAGGAAACATAGGCAGAAATATATTTACTATGCCACTCAACCACGGCCCTGCCTGGCTGAGTCATGGAATCGCCACCTACCCAAGAGCAGAGCACAGAGCAGTTCTCCATCAGCACAGCTACACGGAGCCCAAACTCTCTCTGACTTCAGAATGGTTTTGCATCAGGACCATGCCATGCTTTGGTACATCAAATTTTTTAACATGTTTTACACTTCTTCAGAAAGCTGCAGTCTAATTTTAGCCTTTTCTTGATGCCATCAGAACTTGGCCATTGTTTTAGCAAAATGTAATCACACACACAAGAATGTTTCCACCCCTAAATTGTAAAGGAGTCTGCAGAACATTAGCTGCAAAAGAGACAGGAGGCTTTTGTGGCAGAGTTGAAAGCTGATGAAAAATAAATTACAGAAGACATTGTAAATAGACATGCTTAATATTTTTACTGGTGAGAATGCTGAAGTGGCTGCCAATTCAAGTTTGCATCCATATTGTCAAATATAATTGCTTGTGTATGTAACCATTTTTTTAAAATCTTCACTATAAAAGTCTTAAGAACACTAAGGAATATAACACTGGCTTTTAAAGCATTAAAAACAAATAATAGGCTTGTGTCACATTACTGTTTTTAGAGAAATGCAGAAAACCCATTCGATTTCATCAAAACCAGACAAATTGTTAAATGGTTTTTGCTGTTTTGATCTGCACAAGATACAAATCATTCCTTGGGAAAATTTTCAATTCAAATTTGCCTCCTTAAAATATGCTTTTTAACTGTGCATTAAAATAAAAGCTATATTCAAATGTAAACACTCCACAAATAATTTCTCCATGTTGATAATTGTATTAATCGGGTAGCAATCTGTGCATCTGTGATATTGTTGTGACCTCTTCAGCTGAAAGCAACTCCTAACAGGCACTCTGAAAATTCAAGAGTCGTTGACATGAGTGCAAGAATGTTCTATTTACAAAGAAACGTGTTCAGCTGGTAAACAGGAAAAAAAAGAATTCAAGACAATCTGAAAGATGAAGCAAACAAACCAGCATCAGCTGAAGCATAATAAGAAAACAGAGTAGCAAAAGCTATTTAAATGTCTCTTTGCTGCCACAGCCAGTCCAATGTGACAGTTTAACTTCTTTCCTTACGTAGAGCATATTCCCTCCAAATGCTTTAATCCCAGCTCTAGCACATCCACCAATTTAGCAAGGGCATATTCTATTTCCAAGGGACAAATCAGACAGAAAAAAAACCTAAAAACCTCCCACGGCCATACTGGGAAAAAAGCCTATGAAAGGTAAGGTCAGTGTTTATGGAAAATAAGTGGAAAACAGATTAGGAAGCGATAGGGTTATGGTGGAGAGTCAAGCTTATTAAACATGAGCTTTACCCAGGTAAGAATCCCTTTGACAACCTCAGGAAAAGGGAGCATGAGGCAAATTTTGTAGTAAGGCATGGATGACATCCTGACTCTCTACACTTAACCCTAAACTAGAAATCAGCATAAAGAACAGATCTTTTTTTTATTTTTTTTTTTTACAAAACTGAAAGAAAAACTGTAAAGAACCACTGAGAAGGAAAAGGATAGCATCACACTTTATCATGTCTTGAAAATACAGCCAATACAGCCTTTAAGTATTTCAATATTTGTTTTGTAAAAACTTAATATGTACACCATTATGTCTTCAAAGTAGTAAACAGAACAATCCATTCCTCATAAAAGCAAATAAGCACACACAAGCTATGGTATCATTCCGAAAAAGAGTATTTTATCTGAAAGCAAGTGCCACACAACACTCCAAGTGCCCTCAATAGTTATTCTCTGAAGGGAAAGAGAGCGTGAGACTCATATCACCTAACATTTAAGGACATAACTTGGTTTACTTGGGAGGCTGGTCCCCTTCACTGCAGAGGCAGCAAATCCAAGAGAGTTACATCAGACCATCAGATTAGCGAGAACACTCACTTCCATCTACAGCGCCCCAACCTCTTTTCCTTTGCTGCACTGAAGACGTTAAGAAATAATCAGGTAAATAAATGTTACAAAATTACATGCTCAGAGACAGCAGCCACTCCCCCTAATAAAGAATGAAACTGGAGATGATGGTGCTACTTAATCAGTAATCAGTGTCCCCCTCCAGGAGCTTTCTCTTTTAAATCCTGATCTGGTACCATCTTCCACATGGAGCAGCAAATCTGGAGACCTCAATTAAGGCAGGATTCAAGAACAGGTGCTACAAATAATATGAAGGAGCAGTTACTTTTTTTATTATAAAAAGATATAATTAGAACACAAATGAGACACGTATAAGAATTGCCTTCTGGACACTACTTAGCTATTATCTGGCAGTAATTTATTTCAGGCTTCACAGTAATAAGTTTAAATGCATGAGCTGATACACTCAGAGTTTGAAGATCACCTCCAAGTTGCAATTGTTAATGTTCCCTTTAATTTTCTGTAATCAACTCTTCAGTTAGAAACTGTTGATATTGCTATAACTTGCATTCTGAGGACACACTAAATAAGACACTACTGCTCCAATGTCAAGCCTGCAAATCACACAGGTTCAATGTGTTGACAGGGATTAAAACCAGGAACTCTGTGGATGAGGAGCAAAGACACTCTGTGCCTCTTCTGACTTCAGGAGGTAAACTCCCCTCCAGACTGTCCCCGAGCAAACACAAATCGAAGCTGGTCCTTAGCTGTATGTATAGAGACAACCCCTATGAGAGTCTGTACCATTATCAGTTTATGACTTGCTTGTATGTATTGCCATTAGTATTTGAAAGATCTTATCTTCCCTCCCCTCCGTGCCAGCTATTATCATCAAATTTGAACAGCTCAACTCATCTCCTGTGCCTGGATGTGATTTCCTACTTCCTTGAACTGCCACCTATCTTCCCTCCAAAGGACATGGCAGAGAAGAACCAATCAATATAAACAGGAGGTTTCAAGCAGGGTTTCCCAGTCTCTGGGTGCTCACACTTGCGAGAGAAGAGGATTCATACAGAGCAGGGATCAGCTGTACCCCTGTCACAGAACAGCCAGCCGAGGTACCGCATGCTGAGCTGGGCAGACGGGCTCAATTTGAAATCTCTGTGACTGTTTTCATTTACAACTGCACACCTTGAATATTATCACACTCCTAAAAAATACTTATGACAAAAACTGAAAGAAGCTACAAAACTTTAACCCTGACCCCTAATGCCTAAAAATCAGCCTCACAGGACCACAGTCCCACTGTAGGCCCCTCTCTACCTGTACACTTGGCATGTTACTCCAAGCAATGGGAAAAACATTTACTTCCCTTAGCCAGTCTCAAAGCCAGTCTCTCAGATCTCAAAAGCCTGAGATTTTCTCCGTGCCAGTCCTTACCCAAATGTCACCTTAGCTGGCCTCCCTTATCCCCAGTAGAGCAAATCCTCTCCTGAAGTTTTACAGTGTAAATATTTGCACAAAGATATTCTATTATCTTAATAACTTCTATTTTCAACTTGTATTCATTACACTTTCCTCATTAATCAGCCCTGGTGATTTGTGTGTCCTAATTCTGCAGGAAACCTAGGAACTTTTATGAGGAGAATAATTCTAAAGCTTTAGAGCATACTTAAAGGTATGAAATCTACCAATACGTATTTCCCAGGAATGGCAACTTCCTCAAAACTGACCATAGGAACAAACCTCCTCCTCTCAAAATGCTCCTTTGCCCAAAACCTGACCAAGCTCAAGGGTTTTTTCCATGCAGTTATTTGAATTCCTGCCCCTCATCCATATTCTTCAAAAAACAACTTCAAGTGCTATACTCCACACAATTTCACCACAAAGCTGCAGAATGGAGCAGCAGAGAAACTGATCCTACACGTACTGGGATAAGACGGGAGTGCTATATGAAGTTGCAGGAAAAAAACATGTTATTTCTTAGAACTGCTCAGCTAAAGAAGGGGGAAAAGAATCGCTTCCCTGGGCTGGTTGCTCAGCCAAAAGCAGACTATGCCCTTGGCTGCAGCACCTAACACAACAGGTTTCTCACAGAAACTCTTTGTAGGAAGTCTTTTAGATTTTAAGACTATATCAAATACTTCACACTGATCTTTCCTTTGCTCAGCAGAGATAACAGTGCCTTCTAATTAAAACATGCCACAGTACACAGTATCTAGTTATAAATGGCACAGTATGTGTGTGTGCTAATAAATCAATACTTTCATTATGCTCAAAATAAACAAGGGAGCATTGTACTGAAGGGAGCATTTTCTGCTTTCTCTGATTAGAATGTTACAACGTTCGAATTTTGCATTAGGACAATATGACATCATTACCATCACTTGAGCATGTAGCTAATGTGCTTACAATGAAATAAACACTTGAAAAGCTGAAAGAAAAAAGGATAGAGTGTGCCCTAATTAATACCCATGCAGTACACAAGGAAATGGGATATGCGTGGAGAAGAGCTGGGGTATACTCTGCTAAAAGGCTTTAGGTCATTAGGAGGAAGTAAAGAAACAGCAGTCTCTTCCCCAGCAACCAGCTGCAGACTTGGCAAGTACCCTCCTTCATTTGTTGTTAAATAATGCTCTAGAGAACTGTAGATAGAAGACAAAGAAAATCAAGATTTTAACTGGAACAGACAAAGAAATAATGAGAACAAACACAGACACTTAGAAAGTACAATTGAAAAGACAGGAAAATGAAACGGAAAAAGGAAATGCAAAACTGCCATGCAGTGCACCTTTGGAGCACCTAAGCATTTAAGTGTTATCCTGATGAACAAAAACTTCATTAATCTTTCCTGACAAGTGACTTGTGAGAAACAAAACTGTGGCAATATTTCTGCTACGAAATGAAACTTCCATAAACAGAAAAGGCTGCAAATGAACAAACAAGAATACAACAAAATTGCCTTAAGCAATGATATTCATAAATAATCTCTCCTGCAATGTTGTTTTCTCCCCCAGTGCTAAGCTTTATGGGGCAGCTCACCAAATGGAGCACTGTTGCAATGGCACTGACCCTAGCAGAGCTGATGTGAAACTGCATAATGTGTGGCCCTCAGTTTGTGTCTGGTTTTGAATTAAAAAAAATTCTCCATCTTCATAATTCAGGTGCTTGTTCCAAAATTAGAAAACCAAAGAGTCTTCTTTCCCATCAGAAAAGAAGCCTACTTGTACTCTGGAATTCTTTTTCTACCTTTCCACATGGTCTTCTCTTAGAGTAGCACCTCCAAGACAGGGCTACAATAGCAGCAGGGGAGGGCAGGAAGAGACCCTGATGCTCGGCAGTTTGAGGAAGACATTGCCTCTCAAGCTTCCTCCTCCTCCATAAAGCCAATCAGACACTCTCAAGGGAAAACCTTCCACTTGCTCTAAATGGCTTCACCTTGAACTTGTCACCTGTGGGAAAGGAGAAAC
The DNA here is from genome assembly GCA_013400335.1 of Eurystomus gularis. Classification (NCBI taxonomy): domain Eukaryota; kingdom Metazoa; phylum Chordata; class Aves; order Coraciiformes; family Coraciidae; genus Eurystomus; species Eurystomus gularis. The sequence goes on along the minus strand of VZZY01024021.1, from coordinate 72,145 downwards.
AGATGGCATGGAGAGAAAGACAACATGGGTCAGCAAACAAGGCCAAAACCAGTTTCATGTCCTCTTCTGTGCCAAGGAGACAACCTGACTGTAAAATACTGAAGTAGCAGGTTGGCTCAGCACTTAAGTCATTAAAACAGATCTTAGATTTAATTCTACATCAGAGGCAAATTTCATCCAGACAAACCACTCTTTGCCCATGCCCTAAGAGAAAACAGGAGCTGGCCTCTCCCTTATGCAGAAAAGGAACAAAAGTGAAAGGTTTTCTTCATGGGGCTGCAAACAGTGTTTTTATATCACAGTGATACTGGTTTAGACAAAAGCTTATCAGCTTTCTTGCTTCTCCTCCCATTGCAGGAAAGTTTGCTTTTTTGTCTTAGAGCCAGTATACCCCTGCCCATCAGAGTGCCCCAGACTGCCTCCCCAGAGGGAGAGAGAGCTGGAGGAGAAGGGAAAGCTTAGAGTCCTGCATGGAGGTGAGAGAAGCTGAGATGCTCTCAGAAATGGGTCCTTTCCCAGGTTTTTGAGGCATTGGGAGTAAGTGTAGAGACAATTTCCCATTGTCGTTGTTGCTATGAGAGTATTCTTCCCATCTGAGAAGCCTTCTGAGCTTCAAGCCAACTCTTAGTTTTATTAAATGGACCTTCCCTCCACAATGTGCCTGCACAGAATGTAAATTTATTATCCACAGCCTATAATGAGGTGACAGGATTTTCTGTTCTGGAAAGGAGACACCTTATCAATGTCCTGTTTCCAGTCCTTCATGTGATAACTGCTGCACATGGAATGTATTTCTGTCCCTATCTGCCTCATGACCTCTAAAAGCAGTAACAAGTAAGGGACTTTCTGCAGGAGCCATCTAACGCCCTCTCTCTTTAAAAACAAGTTCATTTTTGTGCCTCCAGATCTTACTTGGTCTTAGGACATAAACCCTACATTTCAGAAGACCATGGCTGAGACATATGGCAAAAGTCCCGCTTTCCCATGCTTGTCCTTCATCAATTATAAAAGTGCATTTTCTATTAGTTCTAAACGCAAAAGCAACTTCAACTGTATATCCTATAGATTTTATACTTACGCCAAAATCTAAAAAAACCCAAGAGAGCAGGAGGACCTGCATTCTCTCTTAGACTAGGCATAAAACCCGATACCAAGAACTTCCACAGACATCTGGAAAAAAAAAAAAAAAGCTAGAGAAGAATCAGGTTTTGTTTCTTTTCTTTCTTTTAAAGAAAAAAGACAACAAACCTTCAGATTGAGACCCTGTGTAACCACGGCCCACAGAGACAGGAATGAACAGCTGCAGGCATCTATCCATGGCTGCTTTCTTGGGGCATAAACATTTTAAGTGCTTCATCAGAAGTGGGGTGTTCCTATGCACAAAGTATCTCCAAGTAAAAGGTCATGGTGTCTGTGCCTCAAGCAAGAACACACTAAAAAACCCTTAACCTCTAAATGCATATAGAAGTGCCTGAACAAAATACAGGTTTTCTCCCTTAAAAGTAGGGATTTTCACTTTGTATAAAACAAGGTCAACATTTTGCGTGCTGTTTTATGAGAAAAAGAATTTAATTAGAACATTTTTTATTGAATTAAATAAGAGGCAGGGCAGTTCATTTAATTGAACAAATGTGACAATAAAGAGACCTCCAAATACCAGATCTTTGTAACAACAGTGTTTGCATTCACCCCTCACATTAGTCGCTGGAAGACAAATCAATCACAAATTGAGAGCCACTTGAGCAGGCTGACCCCAGGAAACTGAGGGCAGTGGCACAAACACACATTACACGTTCTGCAAGGTTAAACTAACGTGAAGTAAATACCTCAAGTTATTTAAATAAATTATAGCGACATTGTCTGACAGATTGTATTAAACAAGATTAATTCAGCAAGCATAAAATATGCAGGGGACTTATTCCACCCATGTATCCCTATGCATCTTATGGCTCAGCAGGCAAAACTTCACACCCCAAGACGATTCTGTGGTCTGAACACTCACAGAAGCAAGTCCGATACGTAGCTGTTCAGCAGCAGCAGGGCTCTTGGACAGTTCTGCAAAAGCTCATTTCTGAGACCGGGCCCATGTGGTTACACGCTGGAGACACAGTGCGTGCCTGCAGCTCACCAAGAGTTGACACACTGAATTCTGCAAAACTACTGGAAAAGACAGAAGCGTGAAAATGAAGCAGAGACCCCTCTGCCTTTTACACAGGTAGGCTTATAAGCCGTTCAGTCTGTGCAACAGAAAGCAAAAAACTTCAAAATAATTCCAAGGAACAGGAATGGGTTTTGGTAAATTAAAGATCCTCCTTCCCTCAAGTTTGTTTTTAAACCATCTTCTCTCACACTCAAGACCTCAAACACAGCAAACAAAAATTCCACCAGAAAATAGCAACAGAGGAACACACCTCCATAATTAACACTGACACTTCAATTTTCCTGTAACATTGTAAAAAGCTTCCTAAGCCAAGATACTCATAGGGTGGAATTGGTAAAATTCATCTTTTGTCCTACTCTCCCCCCCTTGAGTTTGGCTTGGCATCTAACTCCCGAAAGTTTCATTCCCTGAATCTTCTTTTATACTGAAAAGAATATATTTCTGTGGTATAAACAAAGAACCACATAGACAGACGTACGTGCACTGCTACAGAAAAAGGAGAGCAACCCACTGAACTCTGAACTTTTAAAACTCAGTCATAACCATTTTACCACCAGGAAAAAAAGTACTGAAGAATGTATTTTATTCTAGTGGTTGTGCGTAATAGTATTCAATTTATAAGGCAATTAAAGAAGAAAATATTTTCACTAAAGGAAGGGCAAGCGTAAAAAAGGCTTGTTTGAAAACCTCACAGTAACCCTAGCCACGGATCACACAAAAATTAAAGCTGTGGAGATACTGAAAACAGCATTCCGCCCAAAGCCATCAGCCATTCCTTCCACAATATATTACCACTTCCAAGTACATTAGATTAAGACTGACTTTATCCATCTATTTGTTTGCAGGCATGACTCTAGCAAGCAAAATTGTTCTGCTCTTGTTAGGTTTAATCTTACTTCTTAATCTTCATTTCAACTTTCATCTTAAATTTCTGCTTTCAAGTATCAAGCCAAATTGATTTGATGCTTAATGCCTGACAAATAAATAATGAGCCTCTGAATTAGTCCACATGTGATAAGGCAATGATCCCATTATTTCTAACATTCTTATAATCAGGCAATGATTAAATTATTTCTAATGTCCTTAGCATGAAGGCAAAAATACACTAAAAAGATCCTTAACAAAGCTCCCCACCATGTTTTTTTATTAAATGCTCTTAATTTGAGTATTTTATCACATGATTACACTAGCTGGGCCATAAGAGCTTATTTTAATGAGAATGGAAGAGCTCAAACAGCGGGTGTTTAGTGTTATCTCTTTGACATCTTTACAACCATTTGCCATTTTGAGTCTGATTAGCTGAATAGCAACCATTAGGAAGGTTGATTAATACTTTTTAAATATTCCCAATCTTTAGATAGCAGTCGGTTTATTTTTTCGAGGAACAGACTGAAACAAAAGCTTCCACTATCTCCACCCAAGAACACAGCACAGCATAATGTGGGCAACAAAGAAAAGACCTCACGCTCAGCTCACTGCCAGCATCACTGACATTTCTATTTACCGAGATCTGGACTCATATAGGTCTTATCTTAATTAATATCATGTCCACACTAAAAGCGTGAGCACAGTTCCAGTTAAAGAAATGGTGTAGGTAGTGTGGTCTCAATGAGTGCCTCCAGGACACTGCTACCGATAGCAGATGCCTATTAAAGTGCTGAGAATCAACATGAAATGCCATTTAGCATTCTATTTCTAAAAAGAAGTTTTAAAAAAATCCTCCACATATTGAGCTTGCAGAACAAAGAAGTGCATTAAAAGCACTGATAAGGGTATTAAAAGGTAATATTTGATGTATGCCTATCTAGTACATTAATATTGAATCTGGCTGTGATACGAGTTGCACTAGTTAAAATTACGTGTTTCTCTTTTTCCTTGAATCAGAGGAGACAGTTAAAGGCAAAATCAATACCTAAAACTTACAAAGCCAAAAATCTTCTTTCAGCACTAAGATCCTATGGTGATAAAGGCCAAGAAATAAAGGTCAGAAATATAGAAAATAGAGATTAGATGCACAGAGACATCTGTAACATGTACGGAAATTAGTAATGCCTTGTTCTGACAGAGGCTTGCCACAAGAGCTACTCCTGCCGGCACAGCACATCCTCTCCTTTCCTTGAGCGCCCAGGTGGGCAGCGCATGTAACGCGAGCCTGACTTGTGGGAAAGGGATGGGAAACCCTGCTGGGGGCACTCAAACCAAGGAAACCATTTTCTGTCACTCATCCTACTACTCAGCCCTGAGGCTAACAACGCCCGCATGAAACCACTCTTCCAGGGGAATTTTGAGACAATTCAAGCTTCTCTAAAATGGCAAAAGAAATGGTTGAAGGTCTCTCACATCATCCAATACTTCGATATGCATCCTGAAATTATCACTGCCTCGCCAACATAGAAAATAACTACGAAGTAGCAAAATGCACTACTCGTGGCTATCACAACAAAATGCAGGCTGTGCAGATAGTCTTCTTTCCAAATGACAGGCTGCATGCAACCCGCCAACACTGTCTCAATAAGCAGGAAGGCTGCAGGACCCCTTCACGTACCCGGTCTAGTGTGCACTGGTTCGGACCATGTTGAAACCAAGGCAGCACAAACTGTAAAACTGTCAACTTCTGCCAACATCAATTTCCTTCTAGATTACTGAAGGAAGGCTAGCTGCAATGAGTGTTGGTTAAGCCATATTTTCACCATACGCCTATTTGTTACAAGGATGTGCACACACGTGGTCACGCTGCTAGTCATCTGTGCCCAGAAAGCAGTCGCAAGGCAGATTTTAGGTGGAAGAAACAACCATAATCTGGTTCATTGTCCCACAGTTCTCAGATACAGCTAAACGGCCATCCTGCCAAGCCAGCCCCTGCCTCTGAGGGGTGAGGGAGATGTCCGAAAAGAAGATCTGTAGCGATTTAGTGACAGGCATGAGGAAAACATGGAGAGACATGGAAGCATGGGGAAGACAGCACATAAATTCTTCTGTAGTTTGCTGCCTCATCTGCAGACAAACACATGCTGTCTTCCCCATGCTTCCATTTGTTACATACAAAGGTACTTGGAGTTTAGATTGTCACTGATAGATAGTACTGATCCATGGCTTCTTCACAGTCGCCTACACTAATTTTATTATATTAAGATGACAGGAAAGCCTTAAATAAGTCTGCCCCATCAAAGAGAAAGATAGAAGTAAAAAAAGAGGTGGAAAAATAACAAGGTGGAAAAAATAGGAGAACTGGCTTTACTGGAGTTTCTGTGAAGAAGGTGTTAGGAAAGGTATCCCCTGATCTTGGCATGAACTTCTGCCACTTCTCTTGGGCAACAGCAACAATCCTTGCCCAGGGAAAGCCAAGCAACAAGGCTGAACTCCCTGGCAAGCTCCTCTAAATGTGCAGTTTGCCCTGGTGTGCATCCACTTGTAGGGAGAAAGGAGCAGAAAGCAAGGCTGGAAGGGGCCTGGAAGAACAGACAAAAGGGAACTGGAATGAGGAAGAGATGAGTGCGAAGGGAAGAATGTTATGACAGTAACAGAGGTCAGCGTGTGTAGAGTGGGTAAACAGGGATAAAGGGAAAGGTGAAGAAAAATCAAACCCTACTGAGAACTGCCACCGATTTCTTGTATTGCCTGACTGAAAACTACAGAGCAGGAGGGGAAAGAAAGCATTCAAGCATTCCCATGTGACGTGCCTATTTCTTCCCAAGCAGGGGTGTGCAAACTGCTTTTTTAAATATATAACATACTTCTCCGTTCCTCCCAGTTTCTGTTCTCAGTGCTCTTAAAAGAAGTTGTATTTATCATGACTATGTGACAACTCTGAAGGACCAAAATTTACATTTTGTGCCCCAAGCACTGAGGGTAGCAGAACATAACTGAAGCAGAGAAAAGGGCTCCTTTTGAAACACACAGAAAATAAACGGAAAGTGTAGGAAAATGCATAGGAGGTTACATTTACTTTTAAAAATTTTAACCATTTGTTTTGCTAATTACCCAGCCCAGCACAAAAACCGCCACCACCACGAGGAGGCAGATGCATAAGCAGAGATAGATTTTATTATCTATTCCCATGGGGCGCAGAAATGACACTACATGGCTGGCAATAGAAGAGAGAAACCCACTCACCGCGGGTGATATAACAAAAGGAAAAACGAACTTAATTACAAAGTCAGTAATAGAAGGGAAAAGAAACCAGGCCATCACCTCAACAATTGAGGGGGAGATTAACCATACCCCAAATATCACCGTAGTCATGCACAAACCACCCCAGCAAATACCAGCGAGGTGTACCGGCAGTACATGGTACATTCCACAAAGGTACATGGCCAAACTATGACAGACACCAAAAGAATAAGCAATCAAATCTATTACCAGTATTACCCTTGTCCCATCCAATATACTTGTTCTGCCCTGCCGTTGCTGGGGAATCCTGGTTGCAGCGAGCAGTTGGGGAGGGGCCTTGGAAAAACTCTGTGTGGTGCGTCCAACTGCAGGTCAGCTTCTTCCTAAGTTCGCTACAAGCAGGACCAGCTTTTATACTGTTGGATAAACAATTCAAGGCAACCCTCAAAAATAACTTCAAAAGCGGGACACCTGCTATGTTTTCTCCTTGTTGGGTTCCGTCCAATGTCAGCCAAGCCTGGGAAGAAACTCGAAGAGGAGGAGGCACCTCTATCTGTTTTGGTCTATTCTCACGGCTAATCAACTAATTTCCCAGCAGAGAAAAATCCTCTGCTGCTTTCAGTCATACTGTCTGGTTGTGAGATTCATCCATATGTCAACTTTAATCCAGGGCCTATTGCTCAGGCCCTAGCACTTCACCATTATGAGTCCGAAGAGGTTATGTGTGGGCTCCAGTAAAGTTCAGACAAGAGTGGGAAAAATAAACAGCTCATTTTATGATCCAACATGTACGAGTCAGAGTCCTGCCAATGAAAAATGCCCTTCCTCTTTCATACATCCAACTCTACTCCCCAAACCCTTTTAGAAGAAAGATGATACTGCTTAGACAAATAATCAGCAGGCTCCCCCTCCAAGATCACCTTGCACCACCTAGCTCAAGGCTCCGGCTCTTGCAGACAGGAGCATAAGGCATTGCTTTCCTTGGCCTGTGCTGGTGCAGGTGCTATTTGTGAAACTGTCAGAGCAGCACTAGAACTGTGAAACCCTTCCCAAAAGTAAATCATTTCCTATTAGCATCGTACCTCTTTAGCATTTATATTATGAACCCAGAAACTTCCCCCAACAAGCTGCCCCATCTAACTGCCACTGCAATCAGATTAACTTTGCCTACAGCAAAGCTGAGGCTAAACAAAGAACCTTCCCTTGCTTTGAGTGTATAGGGAAATCGTATTTCTGCAGACAATTGCCCTTCATTTTTCATGAGAGGAATGAAACCACCAAACACACTCAGTCTCTGTGGAAGAGCAGTGAGCATGCTTGCCATTTTACAGGAGGATGCTGAGCTGCAGGTGAGATGGCTGCCAGGGCTCCAGGCTGCGTCACCACTGTCCCCACTCACTTGTTTAAAACCACAGGGCACAGAGAACACCACCATCCTCACCATTAACACCTATGTACACACAGCCATGCTTATTTTCCATTAGCAAACCAAGGCCCTTTCCTCAAAGCTGACACAATAAGTGGTTAGATGCATAACTGAGGGTAGAACGTAAAAATGCTACCCCGAAGAAGTTTAATGCCTTAAAACGTGAATGCTGTTCTCCATGAGCAGGAAGTCGTAACATTTTCACTGTATCATCTGGCATCCAGCACTAGTGATAACAAGACAGAGGACACTTCAGAAGTGGTCTGGAGCTACAGGCATCAATGGATTACTGCCATTAAAACAACATTTATCAGGACACTGTCAAAGAGGCTTTAATTTCAACAGTGAGTGACTGGCCCTTGGCAGGACTCTGGGCCAGAAAACAAAAAAGTGGCCGACAGCCACATTCCTACCCACAGTACTCAGCTAGCTATTATGACAAGCAACAAAGTAGTTATAACAGTCTTGTCTCATTCCCTCCAGAATGTAATTCTGCCACCGTGCCCATTCACTCTGTCCTGGGAGTACTTCATCTGAACAGCCCTGCAAAGAAATGGAGAGGACCAGCAGCTTTTACCCATAGGACAAGACAAATCCAGTATCACAATCATTTAATGAGTACTACAAATCCTACTAAGTGCTTTTTCATTTCTAAGCCCCAGATAAAGGGTCAGGAGAAAGCATGGTTCCCCTCCAGAACACTCCAAAGACAACACAAATTCTGGCCTCATGACAGTATGTTGATACAAGAGGATCTGCAATAAAGCCTTTAATGAAGAACCCCACAGAGTATGTTTCAGTGATTATGCCACAAGACTGGTATGCTTTAGCAGTGTAATTCCCCGCCATTGAAGTCATGCTTCAGTGAGGTGCAGTCCTTTTTCCATGATAACACTCTAACAGCATGATTCCATTTCTCTTTTGCTGTGTAATAAACAGGAGTTTCAGCTACTTCATTTGGCAGATGCTGGAGCAGAACCAAACCTGTCGTTCCTTGCCTCTGAAGCCCAGCCATGTTGCTTTACAAGGCATTTTCACAGACTGTTTCTCCTTACCAGATCAGTCAATGGGACATTTACAAGACTGTCCATATATTACTTAGATCACAGTAAAATATATTGAAATATATTTTTATATTAAAGATAGAGGAAACCAACTGGATTAGCACAAACTACAAAGAAACTCCCCTTGCATAATCTCTTGGTTTTGAAACCCTGGAACAAACAACCAACCACATCTGGTATTACAGGACACAGAAGAATCATGCTCTGCTTGAAAGCAAACAACTCCAGGTTCTCTAAGAAAATATTTTACAGTATCATCTTCACACAGTAGGTATCACAGCATCCTCACAGAAACAACACAAACTTGGAGAAACAAATTTCTACCCAGATAAATCAGTGAAAGAAACAGGAATACAGCCCAGGCTGCATCTGGTTGGCAGTGCACGTAAGCTTAGCAAATACAAATGAAGATTAGAAAGATGAATCCTTTCCCCTCCAAGTTACCTCTGCTTCCTTCTCCTCCACCTTCCACCCAAACTACTTCCTAGTAGGCTGCCTTCAGTAGGAACACAACCTCAACTACATGATTCCTAATCCATTCAGGGCTTAACATCCTGCATTCAATGTACAGCTTCACAGTCCTTCTCAAACTCAAAGAACCTTTCTAACAACATGTACACATGAGAGTTGACTTTTTTACATGAATTCACAATAAATTTCCACTCTCCAGGATAGCACTGAATGAAGAACAGGCAAAGAGTCATGTGTTTGCAGGAGAGATGTCTTGGGTAAAACCATCACATTTTCCGTCCCCCTTTCAAAAGGCAAGAAACCTCATTACCTTTCCTCAGAGTTCCACATAGCTTTGCTTTCCTCTCTATCGGCTATGGATGACTAGCAGCCAAACATATCTCTACCAAGGAAGTTGTAAAGCATGTTTCCTCTTGTCAGCTAACAGAGCAGGACTGAGGAATGGAGGCTCCCACGGTTCAGGGCTCCCTTTGTCCTCTCTCCCCAAAAGCCACACCAGCCCTTGCCAGATCATTTAGGTTACAGGACAGGGACCCATAATCCAGTAGTATCAACAGTGAATTTTGCAATTTTACCTGCCAGACAGTGCAATGAAGAGGAAAAAAAGAACATTTATCTGCAATTTCCCCATTGCTAGAATCTGAGAAGAGAAACCAACTTCTACATATGTCATCTACATTTAGTCAAACTGCAATAATACTTCTTATAGCTGTAACCAATGTTTGAGTTTGCATCTCCAGCTCATTGTACAGTGCTCCAATGCAGAGAGAAATAACTTGCTAGTAGCTTTAACCACACATTAGTTTATGTTATCAGCACAGACACGTTGAACTAGTGAACCATGGACACTTACCCTCTTAACACCCTTACAAACACTGTAAGAGCTGATAAAAGACTTGCTATCCAAACCGATAGACAGCAGGTGTTTATTTTTCCTCTCCCAGATGCAACAGGGTAGATTATGTTGTATTTTGCTGTCTAGCGTAGTGTCAATGCTGTGATGTAGTGCAGTGTCATATCACAACAGGACATGAGGAGGGGCTGCATAACAGCATTTGAGATGGGCACCTGGATCTGCCAGTAATTCATACTGCAGTAAGCCCTCCAAGTTGATGCCTATTGAACATCTACAGTCTCTCCATCAATCAGTATCATGCTGACAAAGCTGTATATATGTGTATATGTGTACTTTTTATCTTTATGAATGTATGCCTGAATTAATAGCTGCTTCAGCAATCAATCCTCCTTTAAACAGTTCCCCATTACATATTGACATCTACATCTTCACACTCTGCTTTACCCCATCACAACTATGAAAATCCCTTAATGATGACTAAATTAGCCTTTTAGGAGAACAGTTCATCTGCTACAGGAGGGAGAGGGACAGGAGGAAGACACCAATTGTGCAAGTGAGAATTATGAGACAGGAAGAGACTTTGCACCTTTTAAAAAGGTTCTTGATAAAAGAAGTCAGTCATCCTCAGCACTTCAGAATCTGAGAAAAAGCTTACCACATGAAAAGTGCTTGACAAACCTGGTACCTCCGGTTTTCCCTTGAATTCCCAGAAAGGACTAAATTTGCTAGAGTGCACAACACAGAGCTGCGCAGCAACAGTTCTTCAGACCCCACTCTTCCTAATTACAAAACCAGAGAAAGGAAGGAATGTATTTCCATCCCTCAGGAATACAAACGACACAACAGAAAATGTCAAGGCAGACTCAATGAAAAGCTGCCATCATCACTGTGTTATTACCTCACCTGAAATATTTAACAGAACTAGGTACGTTTTTGCTTGCAACTTAAGGTAACAATCAGGTAAAGAATTTCAGTTTATATGCAATGTTCACAGAAGAATTTCATATAGCTTTATAGTACCTTGAATCTACAAATTATTTTGGAAACTAAAGGCACAGTTCAGTGCTAGTTAAGGCACAGCCAGGTTAGCCAGGAGGAAAGCTCAGCTTCACCAACACAAAGTCAAGCTAGAGCGTGTTAGCTTCACGTATGTCACAAGCATGGAGGATATCACTCCAGAAATGCCTTATTGGCAAAACCTCACGCAACAGTATCCCTTCAACCAACCTGCAATTTTTTTTTTGTCTGGCAAAACCAAACAAATCTCTGTAACTTTGCCAACCTGTTCTCTTGACCATGCATCAGTTAGGAATGAAGCTGAGACACAGGCTTTTTAGAACACAATGTAGTTTTACAGTTTGAATAAGATAAAGGCACCGAAGGCATCTTGATTTATCAGCTAAAGGCTTGCAAAATTCCCATCCTTAGAGGAAAAATCCAACCTTTCAGCCCTTTTTTTCCTCCAGAGACAGCAATTTGTAATACAGTTTATAGGGTACTGCAAAGATACTCTGATTTCTTGAATTCATTTATGTAGATTCTTCACTACAGCAGGGCTAGCAAAGTGAGAACGTAGGGGCAAATGCTATTTCTGTGGGAATGAGAAACATCACTGAATCAGCTCAAACTGGTACAAAGAAGATGAAAAATTACAGAATCTGGGGTGAAGTTTTTTTCCTGAATAGATGATCCCTGAATTTCCTGCAATGCCACAGACTTGCTGTAAAAGGCTTACAAAATCACATCTAAAAGTTTTGTCCAGTTTGAAATAAAGAGCCCTGATTGACAGCAAAAATAGGTCTTTGCTAGCAATCAACACGCTTTGTTTTTCAGCCTCTCTCCATTTTGTGGACAACAGCCCAGATTTTGGCAGATTATTTCATTAGGGGAAGCTTTCAGCTTAACTAAACATGGCTTTCTCACCAGAAAATTGGTATCAATCATTTCACATTTTTAAGTGGACTGAATGATTCATCTCCAGGAAATCTGTATGATAATCTAGAGTTACAGATGATCAGCAAAATTAAAAGAGCAAATCACTTGATTTTTGCCACTTACACTATTTTATCTTTGCACACATACATAGGGGAAAAAAAAACAAGACCCCAAAACAAGTCTAAATTCTATTAATTATTTTCCTACTTCTTTCATCATGAAGTTTAACATCCAGTGTGATCAATTTATCTGCAGAAAGGTAGGAATAATCCAAGCTATAGCCAACTAGCATGACTCAGCTACTGCTTTATGAAATTCACTGTTTTCTATTCACAATAGCTTGCATAAACCTTTTTGTGGCTTTATCTGAATTTCACTCCCAGCATCCTGCTTAGACTCACCAGCATTGAACAAACCACTTACTTCAGCTGGGAGTGGAGGGGAAAGAAATGCGGAGAAAGAGATTTTATTAATAAAATTATAAATAGTTCAATACTCAAACATCAAGCCAGGTTTGCCAAAGCGACCACATTTTTCAGTATTTGACTGTTGGTATAATCTCAGACCTCAATAAACACTCCAGTGACCAATTCTGGCTCTCTAAACTCCGCTGAACTCAATAGCACAGAAGGCACAGTTTCTCCCCTGTAACAGTTTTGAATAAAGAAGCCTTGGTCTCTTTTCCAATTTTACCAGAAATATGACTCACACCTAATCCTATTAATTTACTTTACCAGCTAATTGTATCTACCTTTGGACAATTTTCTATAAGATAAGAGGTAAGTAACTAAGAGAAGACTGGAAAAAAGACTTAAGAGGTAAGTAGATAAGTAACTGCTGTACCTGACGTCTTCTCACACTACATGTCCACTCAGATCTTTCAAGAGGGTCCTGTATCTTCTCAGGCTTGGAGCACAAAAGCAGCAAATAGTTCCTCTGGCCCAGGTGGGCTTTAAGCAACAGGTGAGCTAGATCTTATCTGCACCATTAAGTGCTAGTTCATGCCCACACCTGAGCACAGTGGTTTCATTTGCCCACTATGTGGGGCAACTCAGTGACTCCATTTGAAAGATAAGGTTTAATTTGCTCTCTGAATGAGAATTTTTGTTTCTACCTAAAAGAAAGAAAAAAAAGAGTGTGTCATCCCCCCCTAGCCCCTGACCCCCGGTATCCGCAATTTTCTTTGCAGTCACTGTTTTACCTAGCCAAGGCATTGCTGGGTCAGACAGTCACTTTCAAACTAGAAGAAACCAGGTGCTTTTTATATAAACATAATTAAGCAATTTAATGAAAATCTGTTGAGTCCATCTCTCTCTGAAAATACGCAGGGCTCAGCTTGGTGTTTTCTGCTTGTTTTTGAATGCATACTGTACTTAAGTGTAACTTTGCTGTCACCAACAGGTTGCCGTGAGAATTAACTGGTTTTCATTTTTTTTAAAATTTTATATCTCAGCCTAAAAATAAGACTGTGACTCACCCAGACTTCCTCTTAGTAAGTACTGTTTTAATTTGTAAGTAGTCCTGTTAACTTTGATGTAATTAATGATGAAGTAGTTAGTGACTGCTGACTTAGAGGGGTAAATCTGGTATGGGAAGGCAGATGAAAATTGCTGCTGCTCAAAAAATCACAGATAAAGAGAGAACATAATTAAATAATCTCTCTGATTTTCAAATTGTAACAGAGAGATGCATCACACACCATGTTGAAATGAGACACATAGCTGTGGGCTTTTTTTTAAAAAAAAAGAAAATAAAAATTAACCCCAATGCTATTTAGTTAGTTTAGCGAAACAAAGCAGTGTAAATTTTTAACCACAGTACTATTGAGTTAAATTAGTAAAGCAAGCACTGCAAAATAGATACAGGGGAACCAATTGTTTTAAGGATTAAGAAGAACAAAACACCTGAACAAGATGAGGAAGAAGACTGAGTCAAACTGGTTATGTGGTTTAGAGATAAACCAGAGCCCCAGAGAGACTGCGCAGAACCAGGAGGTGGAAAGTGCACGACCGAGGAAGAGGATTTACTTCAACACAAGATGGCGGGTCGACCACCAGAAGACCACCACCACAGCACACGTGCAGGCGCAGGGGGAGGAGACCTAATTTCCATATGAAGTGGGGATAGGTTATGCCTATGTATAGGCGTATTGAGCAACTTAATGAATATGTAATGTTTTATTCTTTATAAGGCAGACGAAAGACTGCGTTGGGGTGCACATTTTTTTGGAGGCGCTAGCCCCCGTGCACCCGCCGGCGAATAAACACACCTCCTCATAAAGTCTCTGCAAGTTTTTGAGCTCATTTCCGTGCATCAATGTCACTTCTGGTTTCTCAGAGAGCTTATTCTTCTTTTATTATGAATAGATAATCTCTATCCACTGCATGAGACAATTGATTGGCTTCAATATAACTGGATGCTTTGCCAGCCTTTGCTATGCTCCTACTCAATATGTCATGTAAAATAATGTGCTGAAAACTGGCTGACCAGCCTGTCTGCTTGGTGTTTATAAGGAGTTTGTCACCATGCTATTTCAGTTCTTTATCTGAAAACAAAACAGGAGATCTAGGAAGCCAAGGAAACCTTAAAAAGAAAGCCCTAACAGTGATACACTCAAATAAGATTTGATGGCCTAGACTCAATCCTGAGAGGCTTAATGACATGTCAACGCTCCCACCCCGCTTCCTGAGAAGCCCTGGCAATACCACAATTCTCTCCCTGCTTCCACCTTGCTCAGGGCATACATCCTGCTCTCTCCTCACCCTAAGTATATCACATACCAGGAGGCTCAGCTGCCAAGCAGTGTGCTAGTAAGGAGGGCAGAGCCAGAGCTTGACCCACCTTCCCCACTTCCAACAGTACTCCACCCCATCCAGCCCACTTCCTCCAGGGGTCATTAGGGGACACAAAAAGGGACAGCTAAGTCTCGAAAAGCTTGAAGGGAACAGCATGACAGTGGCTGTGTACAAGAGATCAGAGTGTGAAGAAACAGGCCCTGTACGGAGGCAGGCTTTAGAACGCATCAAATGTTTAGATCAAGGGCTCCATTTGCTACTCCTGGGGCCAAGCTAAATCACTTTTAGGAACTGAATCATGTGTTTGTAGCTGGGACAGGTCAATTTGTCATGAGTTAACCTGGTGTTTTGTCCATGGCTGAGTACCTTTTCAATAGGGTGCTCATTTTATCATGCACATATGGACCAAAGGGCATGAAAAAGAAACAGAAACTTCCAAAAATTTGGGCTCATGTGTAACTTACCTAGAAAATTTAATCCACCTGCTTGGCTTCTAGGGATATAGCACATGTTAAAATACAAGAAGGTTAGTCTAACAGGATTCATGGGTTTCTGCAAGTCTGTATACAGGCTGAGAAGTTTTGAGTTTTGACAGTTAAACTGGGATCAGTGGTCTGTAAATGCCAAGACTACACAACAGCTGCTTCTACCTGTTTGTTTGTTTGTTGTTGTGACTGTTTGTTACTAGCCTCTATGAGTGGTGGTAAGAGAGTATCTGCATAAGTTCACATAATGAAGAAGAGGGTAAATGTGACAGATGTTCACAGAATGGTTTGGGTTGGAAGGGGCCTTAAAGATCATGTAGTTCCAACCCTCCTTCCATGGGCAGGGCCACCTCCCACTAAAGCGGGTTGCTCAGAGCTCCATCCAACCCAGCCTTGAGCACTTCCAGGGATAGGGCATCCTCAGCCTCCCTGGGCAACCTGTTCCAGTGCCTCACCACCTTCACAGTAAATAATTCCTTCCTAATATCTAAACTAAATCTTTCAGTATAAACCCATTACTCCTTGTCCTGTCACTACACTCCCTGCTAAAAAGTGTTTCCCTATCTCTCCTGTAGGCCCCCTTTAAGTACTGGGAGGCTGCTCTAAGGTCTCCCCTGAACCTTCTCTTCTCCAGGCTGAGCAACCATAACTCTTTCAGCCTGTCCTCATAGGAGAGGTGCTCCAGCCCTCTGATCACCTTTGTGGCCCTGCTCTGGACCCACTCGAGCAGGTCCATGTCTTTTTTATGCTGAGTGCCCCAGAGCTGGACACAGCACTCTAAGTGGGGTCTCACCAGAGCAGAGTAGAGGGGGAGAATCACCTCCCGCCAACTGTTGCTAGACCGTGTGACATGGCCATGAAGCAAAGTCTTTGATAAAGTATTGGAGGCATCCAAGGAATGTGCCTGATAAAGAGACTCACTGGGAGGCTGCAGCTCATCCCTGTGGTACCTCCCTACACACAAGGGACTGTCCAAAGCAATCAAACAATCCCTGTTCCAGACAGGTGAGACCCAAAGCCTGCCAACAGGACCTGTGGCAGGGATCTCAGTGGGTCTGTCTCTACACATGGCCTTTAAAACATGACAGTTGATACAAATTTTTTACAGTTCTGCGAAGACAAAATAAATTTCTGCTGTCCCTTGCTTTTTACCACTCCGCTTTATCTACTTCGATTTGTGCTGGCTCTCATATTCTCCCTTCCTTAAACAGCTGTCTCCTCTGCTTGTATATTCATGCTATTACCAATTATAACCAAGTTCAGGTGTAATTCTTAGAATGACATATGGCATAGCAATAAAGGGACCCCTAGAAAGCACCTTATACCACAGAGCTTACTCCTTTTGTCATACAGGAGAGGTTACGTAATAGAAGTGTGCCTATACCAGGATAACTACATCTGCTGCCAGGTCTGAGAGGATAATAATGATTAAACCACACTTGTATCACAGAAGTGGTACAGCATTTATGTTTAGACAAGGTTGTAGTACCCTCCAGCATCTGCTGCTTGAATGGGGATCAGGACAAGAACAGAGAGAAACTAGGAGTGAAGGAATTTCAGAGCTGTCATGTTAAAATGGCTCCACTCCTGCAGCAGCTCAATACTGCAAGCTCAGAGACGTGTCTGCTCGGGAAACAGCTAAACACAAAACAAAACAACAAAAAAGGAGCTCGCACACCATCAGGTAGGTTTTCCCTAGTGTCCCCAGCTAAAATGTTAACCTGGATGTCTTTGAGGATAAATATCTCAAGAGTTATTTGTACACAATGCTGCAGTGTTTACCTTTTGATTACAGATCTTTACACGCTGTCCATTATTATTGAATGCCAGGATGAAAGGCAGCCTAAGGGCCTGAATGCAGTGTTCTGTCACAAAAAAAATACAGCAAAAGTAATGGCAGGCTCTGAAAGTAGAGATACGCTAGGCTGGAAAGAATTACAAGCACAGTATTGGGGTTTCTTTTGCAGGGTCCTTGGCTTTTTTTTTAAAAAAAAAGCTTCATGCAGTTTTGCCTAGACAGTGGCATGTAAAGCCTCGATCTGATATAAACGGAGATGTTGTGTATAAAATCCTCTTGACTAATTTCTGTCTCTTGCATTGGTGTCTGTAGAGCTATGCTTTCCAGATTACTGAGTTCACCTCCCACAAAGTTCCTTATTAGGCTTGGATCCTAAACTGGGTTTCAAGATTCAGGACAATATAATAAAACCTAATGCTCTCACTGAAGGTTACTGAAACACGTGACTCCTAATATTTCTACTAAAACCACTCAGCTATACTACATCCCTTATTCTTATGATAGCACTGCCAGTGAAGCACTCTCTATAAGTGTATGCAGTCAATATTTTGTAAAGATGCTGTAGATTATTTATATTAATTGAGTTTATATTAATCAAGTTTGATTATGATCAACTGCAAAGTATAGTTATTTAAATATCTAAAAAAAGTCAAGTTTTAAGTAAAAAGTGCCAGGAATGGCATAGAGATAGAAATCTCGCAGATGTATTCCTCCAGTACAGGCAGATGTACCATACATACGGTAACGCAAGTGCTTCAGCTAGGAAGAAGTGACCGACTTTCTGAGGTGTTAGGACACCTGTCCTTCTATCCAGAACCACCATGAACACTATACTTTTCTTAAAGGTATCTGGAAAACTGATTTTTAAGCATCTTAATGAAGTTTCATTTGTAGCTATGCTCATGTGTCAAGTTGTTTGTAAAAATGTCTTAATTTTTTATTAATCTTCTACAAACCGGCACATAATTTTACTCCTTAGTCTACTGCTAGAATCATACAACTCGTCTGCAGTTTTTATGCTCATGTTCCAGCATTCTAGATTTGGATTTTGAAAGGCCAAAGCACGGGGCTGTTTCAGGATCCAGGCTGTTTTAATGTGTCACCTGATATAGATGATTCACATTATGAAACAGGTCCTCTGGTGAAGTGGTGTGAGAGGCAGAGGTGTCCAGACTTCTTTTTATAATTGCATCATGATACCACCCCACTTAGCAGCACATTTTATTCCACTAGCCAGATTTTGGCAAGATTTTGAATGAAAAAACCTTTCCATGGCTACTTATTAGTGCAACTACACAGTGCAACTGCTGGTTAAAGCAGGTTTCCTGTAAATCTTGAGCTTAAGTTTTAAATTTTGTTCTCTTTTACAGCATCTTAATGCTTGCTGCAATACTTCTTAGAATACAGAACCCACTTACTACAATTTGAAAATCCTGTCTGTTGACTAGATGCACTTGAAAATATTCCTGCCACACACCAGTTAGGCAGCAAGGATACAAAATACCACAGTGCCACCTGACTGCTCAGAACAGTTAAACACCCACCACTTCAACTACACACAACTGCTTTACATTCCAGGGTAGGAAAGCAGGCAGCAACAATTTTTTCATACAGTCTTGCATTTGATTTAATTCTTATTAATAAGAAATGAGAGTCATTAACACTATTAAAATCTAATTACATTAGCAATTTTCCATCATGTCATATATGAGTAGTTAAGTATTAGTATTTGTTTTTCCTAATGGGATTCAAAAGTCTAATTAAAAGTCTCTCTTTTGTGGTTAAGTGGAATGAATCTTTATGAAAAACAAGACACTTTTATAGCCACAGACAGCTTATTTCCTTAAATATCATACTTCACAACTATCTTCCTCTTCAGCACTTTAACCAAATAAGAATGATACAGAAGCAGCCAGAAAAAAATCAAACTTAGTAGCTGCTAAAACAGCACAACTGTTCCTCTCTCCATGCCCAGTTGTTTTACAGGTTGTAAGAACTGAACAGCTCCAGTAAGGACAGTTATAACAAAACCTTGTGACCCTTTAAAATAATTATCTTTAGGAGTATGATTTTGCATCAGTCATGTTTGCTGAAGCTTTACTGTGGATAGAGTTACTATGGAATAAATTACTCCTCTCAAGAAATCAGTACAAAAGACAGTGAAAAAGCCCATTTTGCCATACAGCTGCCCCACACAGTTTGCCAGCATGCTGCATGTTTCAGCACAGCTATTCTAGCAGCATTTGGCTAGTATAGGCTGAGGTCTCAATTTTATTTTGTAAGCATAACTGGTAATAGATTGCCATTGCCACTGGAAGCTTCCCCTGCTTTCATTCAGAGAGGCAGCAGGGCGGCCAGCCAGCCCTTTCAGAACTCACTCAGAATTTCTATTGCAGAGGTGTCTCATGCTCTCTAGAAAAACCACACTTCTCTGCCTCTCCCCAGTCAATATTTCCAAGAGACTTCCTACCCTTGCTTGTGTTGAATGTTGAAGCAAATGTTCGTGTAACAGAAACCCCTGGTAAACTGGCAGAGGTAAGAAAGGAACAACAGACATTCAGGATGTTCAGGACTTCTTATAACACCAAGAAAACTAATTTTGTGAATTCAGCAACCAGTAAAACCAGCTATCGCTTAGTAGTCTAGGACTTTGACTACACCCAAGGACCAAAATAGCAGTCATCCAACCCTGAAAGCAGCCCGTCCTTCAGTTATGCCACTTTATTTGCCAATGATGATATATGGGTATTATTTTGCATATCACTGAGCATTGCTGCTTTGTTCTGCATAAATCGGAACGTTTTACTGCAAAATGCAAATCTAAAGCGCTCCACAGCATGCTGGCTTTGCTATTCCTTAGCACGTACAGATCAATGACAGGTTAATGCTTAGTTAACATTTATTAAGAGCAACATGGTTTCAGAAACTTCAGACTAAAGGTGTCAATTAGATGACAGATCCTTCATGAAAGATGAAAGAACCTCTGTGTTGGGCAGATACTCTTATGTTTTGCTGTCAATGATTTATTAGTTACAAGGTCCCAAGTGCCCAAGCTTATCAGTAATGAGATAAGCAAGTAAGAACCAAAGGATACTGTTGATTATTTATTTCACAGAATCTCACTAACCATGGCTGCTATCAAAATAGTCCAGAAATTACAGATTCACAGTCTTACAGCGACTACCACAAAGTAACGTATCGGACACAGCATTAGGTAGTGAGCCAACTTGAGGTCAGCCTGCTAAAAGCCTGTGTAAGGATAACCAGTCTATACTCAAGGTCATACTACAAAAAAGACAGATCAATGCTAATTACAAATAAAACTCTACTGCCTTTTATGTTAGTGCAGACACTGAGACTGTGAAGTGTCAACACCCTGTACATAATTACTGCCCAATCTGCATGGGAGAAATTCATACCTGCCGGAGGAGTAATGTACAAATGCTGGCTTCATGACAGGACCCCAGCATGTCAGGGACTCTTGACTAGACAGCACCTTGCACCCAACGGGTTTTCGCACCTTTTCAATTTGTGAACTCTCAACAAGTTTCTAGCAAAGTTGTAAACGCTGTGCAGCTGTCTGAAAACGCTGTTGCTTTACCTGCTTTGTGCCTTGGAGATAAAAAACCACTGCACTGGACTATAATTTTGCACAGGTATGAAGAGCTGCCCAGAACACAAAGAAGTTAGCAAGAAACCAGATATGTAAGTCTAATCTTAGCTCATTCACCCTTAGAGCACACAATACATATGAAAGCATGCTACACACAAAAGTCAATATCTAGAGTACAAATACATCAAGAACATGGGAATTTTAGAAGCTCCGTGGTATTACTTTACAGGCAGAACACCTGCTGTTACAACTGACCCATGCTTTTGCACGGGCTGGCAAAACAGATCTGCTGCTCTGTCTTCTTTCCAGTAAGAGTTACTTATTAGTACTTTTGAAGCCATCTTTGAAAGAGCTATCACTAAATCTATTCTAGGAAAGACATACCAGCAAAAAAAATTTCTCCCCATCTTCTCAGTGTACGGCCTAGACAGATTTTTTCTTTCATGGCAAAAAGTTATGATGAAATCATCCTAAACCTGCAGGAAGATTTCCATTACATGTATTTATTTTTCAATGTGTACAGCACTTAACCTGACCCCAGTCCACCAATTACATGAATATTAGGAATACCTTCTAGTGCAGGAGCTTTTCTTTTTAATCATCACCCGTCAGCAGATAAAAATATCACTGAGAAATGAAATAACTCAAAGGACTGCCAAAATTTTTAAAAGTAGGGTTAAAAAAATAGATCTTTTTGCAAAAAAAAGGGACAGTAAATTCTTCTACAAAAAGGTACTACCAGAAGCTTTTTTGTCTCAATCAAAAGGCTCCAAGCTCGAATTTCAATTGCAGATGGTAAAATGACATACAATTAGTATGATTCTATTTGTGTAGTCTAATCAAGGAATAAAAGAACAGGAGAAACAAATGTAACATATTGTGTGTCTTCAGTTTCAACCTGTGATGCACTGAAAGAGACTATTAATGTTTCAGTACCAAATTCACATGAAATTACCTGTATCTGCAAGCGTTCCCCTTCTTTCTCATGCCATCCTGAGCCAGAGGCAACTCTCATCTCTGAGGTGTTTACAGAAACTGCCAAGAATGCATGTTTTCTCTTTTGGAATGCACCAGATGATATATCAGGTGTCAGAATTTTCTGCCAAAGTTTCCCCAAGGGTGAATCACAAAATCTTCTTTGTTACATGTCACTCATCTTATATTTGACTACCCCTTCCCCTGCTCCCCCATCATGCTTTCTGTAAAAATACACCTACTGGAAGAATAATGTTTTGCTCCTGATCACACTCTGACGGCCTCACTTTCTGTCTCTATGTCTCCCAGAGACACAAAAAACTTCAATGCTTTCCTGCTCACCACATGTATCTGACTAAAATCTCAGTACATGGTGCTATGATCCTGTTCTTTGTTAAATTTTTGTTTCATTGTAGTGACAATGGCTTTCTGTCCATCTGGATTACTTAAAGCTATAGAGAACAAGGGGAATGTTCTGCAGGGAACAATGGTTCTTTGGTAAAAAAGAGGCATTAAGATGACTAATAAGTCTTTTCTATACCCTGTAATGCACAAGCGTAGCTACTTTTCCTAAATAGCTCCTGTTCTTAAGAAGCCTGTTCTTGACATAATGGGGCTCTGCTATTAGCTACCCAGTTCTGGTATTCTGATATATCACCACATCAGGAGATAAAAATCAACAGCCATGTAACACTGCAGTGACAAGGAGACACATTTCTGAACATTAAAGGTACACGTTTATGTATTCTGATCTTATATATATCTTATTTGTGCTTTAAACTGGGAACTTCCTTGAAGAACAGTGAAAAAACCCCACATAGGAGAGATGTAAAAATGATGTAAGAATAGCAATTTACTAATTTTTCTCAGTACAGCACCATACTCATAGAAACCATTGGCTTACTGCCCACAACCTGTCTATTTTTTCCTGCTGATTATTTTATTCTATCAATTGATTTATTTCATTATCCTAGGTGAAGTAGTATGTGTCCCTACAGTCCTTTGCAAGCTGAGACATAGATTCACACACTTAAGTCTGAAAAGAGAAGTGGTTTGCTGAACCAACTGCTGAAAAAATTGACCAGTTCCTGGTCTAGTTCCTCAATACTTCACACAAATTCATTGAGTGCCTCACAGACTGGCATTACAAAGATTCATCAGCTTTTACCAGAGCTGAATTTCAGCCTCTCTAAGGATCCAGCCATGACCAGGACTGTGCTCAGTAGGAGACTGCTAATATAGAACATTAGCAGTGCGTACCACTGCACAGGCTGAACTTCATCCTCTCAATGGCATGACAGGTCATCTGGTACGGTTTCTGCTCTCCCTTTGGATTAGAATAATGGTATAAACTCTCAGATCAAAACTGTGCATGTTTGAATATCACATCAACAACAATCTTCCTTCTCTGAACCTCCCAAACAATGTACGTAAAGAATTGATAGATAACACAATCAAATACTCCAGCATTAGCTCCTAGACTATACACAGCATTTTCCCACACTCAGGCTGATCTCTCTGCGCCTAACTTTGCTGCTCACCTCTGAAGTTGCTCTATTCTTAGTGAATTTGTCAAATGAATTTTCATCTCACAAATGGAATTAAAACCAAGAAGGCCGTTGTGCTGGGAGCCATAACAACACCTTTTTTCCATACAGTACAGTTTCTACCACTACAGAGTACAACATATGTATAGTGAGAGAAGCATGTAGAATGTTAAATGAAACATGAATGAATAATTCTCCTTCTACACTTAATTAATCAATTTTCAAGCATATAAGTAAATGTTAATAGCAAGGGTTTAATGCCAGTGCATAATAAATAAACTTAAATATCACTGGCATATATTTTGAAACATCAAAGGAAGGAAACGAAAAAGGAATTGTGAAAGTGAACAGTTTGAAAGAAAATGAAGTTTAGGTGACCTAATTAAAGGCTTTTCCTCAGCTACAAAAAGACATCAAAGTGCTGCTTCTGAAGTTCTTTTGCCAAACCAACAGCCTCAAATTAAAAGACTGCATTAATTTCAAGGAATGAGTCAGAGAACTACTACTGTAAGAGCCTTCTGTGTTGCCACAGAAACAGAACATTATGGCTAGTTTATAATCCAAGTGCTCCATTTATAGAAGAGAATTTATTTTTCATTTTCACCTTTTCATTTACTCATCCAGATATATAAGAAAGCCCCTCAGAAATTAATGATGCTTCTTTCATGATTGACAGCTGGAGCTTGGATGTCGAACAATGCCTGGTTCACATTGTTCTTTCTTAGTGGCTTTCTGACACAGGAGAAAGCAGCAGTCTTCGGTGTATTTGCAATGCAGAACTGGGGAGTCTCTCGCAAATCTGGCCTCAGGTCCTCTGCAAACAGAGCCAGGATCCAGAGACTAAACAGAGCACATGGTAGCAATGTGCTTGAGGGCAGGCACAACGGACAGAATTCACCCAAGGCAGGAAAAGCCTTTCTGGCAAGCCCAGAAGTCACCAGAAACATCTAGGGCGCACCCCGGGTTATCACTCAGTTTTGGGGCCGGTTCAGAGATGGTCACAAACCCTGGTTCCTGTTCAATCTGATACATTTTAAGAAGTAACACCAGGTGGAAATCTGGACCAGAGTCATAGCACAGGGAAAGCACAGCTAGAGCAGAGATGCGACACTCACTTTGGAAGCTGCACATGCCTTTCCATCCCCACTTCCAACAGCCAAGTGCTGATTAATTGTCTTCCTCATGTACCTGGATGAGCACGTGTTACCTAGTGGGGACACACACATCTACATCCCCCTGGTGCTGCTGGGGAAGGGAAGCCAAGGCCCAGACTGCTTGGAACACGCAGGGCAGCTGGGGGATGCATAGACAGCCAAGCACCAAACGCGTCTGTCCTCCACAGTACTTCTGCCCGTGACATTCCTTTTGCCACTGCTGCTTCCTGACTTTAGTGGCTGTGTGTTGAACCTGGAATAATCTAGCTCCAAATTGTAACAGATAAAATTTGGGAGAGATGAGCTGCTATAAACTCCACCTAAATAGTTCCTTTCAAGGTAAAATTGACATAAGCTTTTGTTTCACTCATCCTGTGTACACTTTGCTACAAAGGGTATAAACTGTAGATTCTACACAAATTCAATATATATACTGTGCTCAAAATACAAGTTAATCAGGTTGAGTACTATCTTCTTGGAAACAGCTAGCAACATGCCTTGTTTCTATGGCTTTTAATGAATATTCTAATTGAACAAATGCATAAACATAAGGGCAATTTACATTGCTAAAGTTAATCAGTTTTCTTATACATTTTATGCATCTGCATGATTTTTCATCTGTATTGCATAAATGCGTCTTCTCTTCATTTTAATATGCATATGTACATTCAGACACTCCACTCATAGTGCCTTTTTACTTTTACAAATTTCTCAAACCACGCCTGTCTCAAGATTCTACGGCTTACAACAAAAATGAACAGCAGAAGGTTGTAAAATGCTTAGAGATTCAAGGCGGCATTTAACTTGGATGTGAACTTGCCCTTTGTAACTCAGTTTTTCTATCAGTAAAATGATAATAGAAGAATCTCCTTCAGAAGCTGGCATATCAGCAAATGTCCAATACAAAGGACAACTCCATTAAAGAGAACGGGTTTGTACATACAAATGTTAGGTATGAAATTTGACAAGGGTACTGCAAATCTTCACTGATTAGCATTTGCAAAGGTCCCGGAGATGCAGGGATGAAAGGTCTTCACTATGATATAAAATGCCTATTTGTTGTTAACATCATTCTACATTTAAAAGCTTTCTCAGCCCACCCTAACTAGGTGCTAATGAACCTTCAAACGCTTCTCTGGTTTATTCCAGCACAAATCCAAGGACGTTCAAATTCTCCTGTGGCAGGGTCAAGAGAATTAGGTACCTAAAAAAATAGGTCTGGTTGTTTTCTCAAAAGGATTGACCTTTACCTAATTTTGTTTAAACCACTACGTCCAGCATAATTCCAGCCAACTCCCCATCAGGTTTCCATGGGTAGAGCTAGGAGCAATATTAACTTGACCTTTTAATATGCAACATTTCATTATTTACAAACCAACAACAGAGGTTTAATAATATAATTTGGGAACTCAAGCACACCAGTTAGTTGAAGGGACTTTTAGATCAGTGAAGCTGCTATTAAAGTGCCATCAAAGCATTTTTGACTCCATAGAATTAATCATGAAATCTGTTCCTGCCAGCTCACTTATCATATCCGAAATATTAATTTTGAGCAAAATTAAATTGGACACCTACCGACAGCAACATTTTGCCCTTCAGAACTCCCCTTCACATTGATTTATTAACAGCTGCCAGAACAGTGTACCAGAGCAATTTATTACTACTTTCTCGATGTTTCCCTGTGCTTACAAATAGTCCTCCAGAGTGAAAGGTGCTACCTGACAGCATTCTGACAAAGGTGCATTTTTCAATTTGCATAATGTTCTTCAGATTTATTAGGAAGTAAGGAAAGGAATTTCATTTTATTATCAATGGGAATGGGTGATTCACATAAAAGAAATCAGAGTGAAGATTCTGTGTTGAGTTGCTTTCAAATAAAGCAGACCTAGCATTTTCATTAGCACTTGGTGTGATTTCAGACAGGAGAGTCAGCAAATTCTTTTGTTTTATTCATCAGCATCATTTTCTTCGCGTGTGAGACAGCCAAAAAGATTTGTACAGCACATTTGGTAGAAGTGGGTGTGAAGAAGCAGTGCTAACCTGAAGAGAGCTAATGCCATACACACACGTGTCTTACTGCCTTCCAGAAAATGCCACATTAGAACGACATCTTTCATTGGATGAAAACAAAAACAAAAACCAAAACCCTCAAAGCTACCCTTTGACCAAACTGAGGTTCCTTCCCCTGCAGAGAAAAGCCCCAGTGTAGATCCACATAAAAAAAATGAAAGTTTGGCATGGGGAATTTCACTTTGACATCATAAATGTACAGCTAATGACAGGGAAACTTGAAGTCTAGGTATGTCTAGTCTATGTTTGAGTTCCTACATCAAATGATCCAAACCCATAACTTGAAAGTGGCTTCTTCAATCTTTCAAACGTTTGGTGTCTGGAAGCAGGTTCTAATTCAGGGGGCTTTAGTTTCTTTCTGTGGAACTATTCCATCTTTCCTGTTTCTTCCATTTCTGTGGCTGCACAAAGCATAAGCAATCCCACTGTCACACATATTGTTTTGCTAACTTGCTGCCTGAGAGAAAGACAATTCATAAATACAATGTCTCCTGCCTGTTAATATTCCTGGCTCCAATCCAACTATTCAATCTATGTGCTTATTTTTAAGCCTGAATAGTCCCATTAACTTCAGTTGGGCTGCTTGTGTTCTTGAGTAAAACAGGTGTTTAAGCACTTTGTTGCATCAGAGCCTATGAATGCACATCTGCAATCTTCTCTGGCTCAGTTTAAGGTTCCTTCCTAATAATTATACATTTATCTAGGAATTCCTCTTGTTTTTACTTGCATACACATTCAGCCTTTGCAACAGGCTACCTGACACATTTAAAAGCAATTGTGTGTGTAATCAGAGACAAAACTGTCTATGTAGCAATATAAATTTGTATATATATGCTGAGGGAACACACCTAGCTGAAAGTATAACTGGAAAAAGGAACACACAGTTGGATATTAGTGGAGGGGAAGCTTCTGGTACTTCACTAGAAGGCAAAACAAGCTAAACATGCACAGAATCAATTAAGACACTCCAGATGCAGACAGAAAAAACGTCATCAGCATGTATCAGAAAACAGTCTTTTAAAACATGATTACTAAAAGTAAAAAACTGTTAATGCTGTCCAGCAGTTGTCAAGTCTAAAAATTCATTAAATACAAAAACTCTCTAATCTAGAACTACCTATTGAGAACCTGCTGCTAGCAGTTATTTGCATGATTCTATACAGTCAGGGCAAACATTTCCAATTTTCTGTGAAACTTCAAGAGCTCCCTGTTTACAGAACATGAAAATTCTCTTGTGCCCACTGCCATCATGCTCCTAAGTATATAAGCAGCATGCTATGCTGTTTGATACTCTACACTGATACCTGTCATTAACAGGTAAAGCTCCCTCTTGGGAACACTGTACATTCTTTTGCTAGTCTACCAAGTAGCAACTTCCTTGTAGCTAAGTCAGCTCTCTCACAGTATTAGGGTTTGTATTTTTACCCCAAAACTTGAGCTGTTTGACACTGTCCTCTACCTCTCAAAGAACAAAGAAGGAACACGCATAGACCTACACCCCCAGAGTCACATACTGATCCTACCTAAGGTCACAACTTTGCCTAGGAAGTCCTGATTTTGCCCAGGAAAGGGGCTGGCAGAAACAAATCTCTGGGTATTTCCTCATCTGCTCCTGAACAGGGCAGTGAGAAAGCACATCTCTAACAGACGGAAAGACTCAAGGAACAGCCTCTTTTGAATTGAGATATTTATTTTTTAAAATTTGCTCCAAAGCCTAATAGATTATCTAGGTTTACTATGGAGGTCTCTTTTCCAGTCTTCTGATTTGTCTTTTGGAAAGGCTATTAATTCTTATTAAAGATTTCAAAGTCTAGCCTCCAGAATACTTCATGCTGTATCATATTGCCAGCAACAAGCCCATTTTTGTAGTTTCAACCAACATCAGTTACCTTCAGTCTTTCAGGACTGGTATTGTGTCACAATAAAAGCAGAATGAAAATCAGCACAGTGTAGAGGTGCAAAGGCTTTAGATCATCACACTATACTCAGGATTAGGAATGGGAAGGGCTCTGGTTAGTTTATCCCCCTGCCAATGCCAGATTTCATGCCATGCAGTCTTTCATGTTCAGTTTCCAAACTATTTAACCCACTTCCTCCCTTAAGTTTCTTCTACCATTTAGAATAATTTACTCATTACTCTGACAAATATCCTTTGATTTCATTTTGCACTTTTGTTATTCCTATTTATAGTTTAAGTAAGGTGTCATGTTTTCTGGACCGAGTTAACCTTCAGTGTTCTCAGATGTTTACTCTATATATAACTTACCATCATTTTGACAAATTGCTTTTATTTATTCAGCTTACTGTTTTCTCTTCATCAGCCTTTCTGGTTGTTTAATCAATCATTTTTTACGACCTTTTCTGACCTACCTTCACTTTTGTCAATTGCTGTTAACTTCTCACATGCCTAAGAGCTCAGTATTGTCAAAGTAATATTTACGATTTCAGATTCAAATACACCAAGATAAGATTTAAAAAACACAATGCTTTTAAAAAATATTTGAGTTTCTTTTTACTAGTCTTATGAGGCAAGTCTTTTTATTATTTAAATACCAGAAGCTAAAAGCTCATTGAAAATAAAGAATGAGACTCTTATAATAGCATCAGGAACACAGGGGCTTTCAAGAAAGAAAAAAACATACTAATGATTTTTAATTGTGTATGCCAAATCCACAGCAAGCCCAAGTAAATGCAGGAATTCAGTCTTAACCATTATTCTACATCTAGTTTATTGCATAATAGCCCTATAACTACTCCTCAACAATCCCTTCCCCACTATTTCACACACATTTCACATTGTAAAATCACACTGGCTTCACTACCTCATCTTCTCTGTGTTGAAGTACCACTCTCTTATTAAACACTAGTTTCTCTGTTTGCACACTTCCTAGATGGCTTTATTTATTATTTTCTGTCATATTTCTAACTGCAAGATCTTTAAGGTGTCATCTGATCTCACAGGTATTCACAGCTCTTCCAAAATGTAACATAACCTGTGAATTTATTTGCCATGCTGCTTATCCTGCCTTCTAGATTATTAAGGTGTTAAATAAAACCAGGTCTAACAATAAACTCAGAGATAGCTCCCTATAACTCAATGTATCTATTTACCAACTTTGTGACAGATAATGCTCATATCTAAGATAATTTGAACTATTTTTTCCCAAGTAAGCTATGGCAACCTAAGAGACGAAATTCTCCTCCTGGATGTAACTGCACAAATACAAAGCATAAAACCAGCACAGCCTATTAGGGATCAGTTTTGATATAGAACTCTAGATTAACCATTGCTATTGATCTTCCTTATACTACTACACCTATACATATTTCATAGAAACACATATATTAACAAAAGGGAGCCTGTTGTTCCCTTAATAGGTCCACAACACTTACTGCTTACAAACACATTTATACACTGCTTTGATCAAAGTTACCAGGCAAGGATCACAATATGCACATGTTAGCAAGACAAAAAATTAAGAGCTGACAATCCAAAGTGTACCACCATCAAAAGTAGAATAAGACTATAATAACTATGTGGGGACAAAAAGAAGCCCAAATGATGAATTTTCAATGGCTTCAAGAAGACTGAGCATGAGGAAATGCTCCAATTTGCACAGAAAGTACCCTCATCTCAAGGCAGGAAGAAAAGAAGCGTTCCACACTGCCTAGTTCCTCTTTCCTTCCTGTGTAAAGCTTTTTGTGCTTTGGTCCCTCATACCCCCATCAAAATTACAAAGAATCAAGCCAGGATCCATGACTGAGACATCCCTCCTCCATTACAGTCACACAACTACTTGCCTCTACAGATGCCTTAATGGAGTCTGTCTCCCTCAACACTGGTAGGAAAACCCCTGCCTATCTTGTTTCCCTCTTCTGTAAGTCACTGGCTTCAATGCACACACAGGGATGAATTCAACTCAGAATCCCGCTCCCCCAGTTCTTACCTAGTTATCTTCCTCAAGAGAGAGAATTTTTACTAAAGAAAGTCTTTCAGCACAGGTTGAGTAGTGCAACAGTGACATCCGATGGCTGGCTACATTAGTCTCCAAAGAGCTTTCCGGACTTGCCAGTGGCCTCCTCTACCTTGTTCAAGACAAGTGCTGATAACTGAGTATTAGCTGCCCTCAGTGCATTTTACTCATTTTACCTCTGCGTTAAAATGACCCAGGCAGTTTGCCTCATGTTTCCAGTGCACTAGGAACTGTCTTCAAATGCAGCCTCAGACACAGACTGCCTTACTGAGGTCTCCTTGCATTGCTCGCTCACAATGGGCACTCAGGAACAGACAGATGGGCACGGATTCTTTTCACTCATTATAGCTGAGAGGTGCATGTGAGGCATTTTCCGTGATGCACACAGCTCTCAGGAGTCTGCTGCTATACTTCATATATCAGAAAGGTAACTAGATCCTAGCAGAAACACTGGTGTGTTCTGCTAGGCAGTGTTCTGTATGCAAAGGGAGTGGAAAGGTTATGAGAAGTGTTAAACAAAGAATTGCTAGTTAGTTTAAAGGGAATCCAAAATTGACATACCTCAAACCAGCAACCACTCAGCTCCCAGGCTAAGTGAGCAAAACAAATCTGAGGTTTTCATTGGCTGAAAGCTGAGCTCTAAATTTGCATTAATACCTGAAGTGAGGAGCAGGCTTCTACAGTTTGATGGCAGTGGATTTTATTATGCAGCTTTTATAGTATGCTTATTTAATGCCATTTTGCAATACAGTGTGACAAGAAGTAAGTAAGTTTTATTCTTCTGTGGACTTTCAGTTGTACTATGAGTAACCTATTCTGATGCTCTTCAGGGTGCCTATGGACCTCCTTGAGCATGACCACATATGGCTGCTCTTATGCTTTCTCCCTACAGACATAGATTACTCGATCTTGACTGAACAGTCTGGCAAGCTGCAAAACCTTCCTCAATACAAGATAAATCTCACACAACCGCCAAATAGAAGCCCAAATAAACTAAACTATGTGTGATCAGAAGGAATCCACAAGACAAACCCCATTCAAAGCTGTAAGACAAAAGAATCAGTGAACATCCTAACCCAGTACTCTGCATTTGCAGACAACCATCCAATACATTTTTGCTGTATGTAACAGTCATAAGACCAAAAGGCCAAAAGCTAGAAGAATACTGTGTCACAGATAGAGCTGAGGAGCAGCTAAGTTCTTCGTTGTTAAAGCTCTGTTTGGGCATGACATACCCTATCATGTGACCCCTCCCCCTTCATTTCTTCATGAATAATGTTGGTTGCCTAAAGCTTTGTCATTAGCAAATGCAGTAAGCAGCTGATATTTTTTGAAGCCTGAAATGTCTACAGCTGTTTTCTTTATAACCTACTTTTAGGTATTTGTAGGGAAAAGTCACTATATGGAACAACCACTCTTCCCACGGATTATTAAGAGGACTGCACGCTACGTGTAACTATCCATTTTTAGTCTATAGGCTCCCCCTTGCATGCAGAATGCTCTCCCATTTACACATACACACTCCTTTCAAACCCAGGAAAAAATTGAGGTGAAGGGAGTTTGCCATTTTGGTTTTGGTGTGTTCCCCCCGCACCAGCCCTCGTTTATTTGTCTACTTTATACTGTTGTTTCCACTAATGAATCTTACTTTGCTCAAGTCTTATTGTCATTTTGTTGAAACTATTCAAAGTGCCTCAAGCTGCTAAACAGCTGGCAAAACACACAAACATTTAAGACTTTAGTCTGAATACTAAAACATGATTTCCAGGAGAGAACAATGTGGTCCTTTCTGCTTTAATGCCTTCTTTTGAACTGTATGTCATTTCTGCTTTCAAATTAATCTGAGTGTGGAAAACAGGTTGAGTATATTTTTATTAGAAGACACTCCAAATATTTAGACAGTTATTTGAATCATGTTTTGGCAAAATGATTACGCTTGTCAGTCTGAAAACATACAATTTCCATATTTCCCTTACATTAACTCTCTTTAACAAAAAATTATTAAAATCTTAAATGCTATTTACTCTTCTTTTCCCCTCCCTTTCTGGCACGCATACTTAAAAGAAGCCCTAATAAAATATTTGGGATACATTAAGAAACATCTGAATTGCAGTTGCGATTCTAGTGTAGTCACAAGCTTGTCATTAAAATGCATAGCACAGTGCTAGTGCAGCTGTATACAGCTTTTATTATTCAGACTGCTAAATGGATAAAACATATTTTAATTTAATGTAAACTGTGAAGCTAGAAACAGGAGCGTATGAGGCTTTTGTATTTCCTCAGGAGATGCCCAGATCCTTGAGATCAATGATAACTTCTCTTGGCCAAGGGCCAATCTAGATTTATTGCAAGAGCCCCTGAGCTGCCTCTCCAGACACACGTTTGGAAACACTTGAAGAAGCTGGTGGGAAAGGCATGCTTTCAGCCTCTACCACCTCTTTTTACTAACACGTACCTGTTAACACTTTCAAGGTCTAACTATATTCCATAGCTAGGATACAGGCGGCAGCACTGAGTCACTCTCATACCACTGGAATCAGTTTACACAGACAGGCACACTAGAGCCCAGGGCCTCACTGCTGTTACAGAACAAAACCATCCCCAACTCTGCAGCCTTATACACATGCTGCACCTTGTATTAATGTCCAGAGCAGTTTGAAACAGCTTAAACTCTCTCCTGCAATGATTCAATCACTCTCTACATTGACTGTATTCTAGCTGACCCATTCAGAAACAGGCTTTGATACTAACTTCATGTCTCAAGCATTAGGCTGAGTTACTAGCTGATGAACATCAGTTATTTCTAATCACAGCCTGTGTAATCATCTCTAATTTTATTTTTAATTTCAAGTATCAGGTCAACAATAAATCAGGAGAAATGCTTCAAAGCTCACACAGATTATCTGGAGTAGGTTGCTGCAATAACATGGAGATCCACAGAAGCACAATAAAAGACTGTACAGAAGTATACTCTTAGAGACCAGCAGTCAAAGAGTTGGGCACATAGAATCCCCTTTAAGGCACTTTTGCAGCAGAAACGCAATAAAAGGTAATAATGCAGACTATAAAGGACAGTCAGTAGAGCCCATGAACCAGATGAGCCGTCAGTGTAAGTAAAGGATCTGGCCTGAAAAGGAAGCAAGTCCTTTGCCAGATTTCAGCCCTCCGTAAGCTAAGCAACAAGGTATTTTCTGGCCCACTGTGAGCCCTTCTATTGAGGTGGCAGTGGAGCCTCATTATCTCCCTGGGCCGTAAAAGTGCCTCTAATTAGCTAGTCACCAATGCTTTACCAGAGGGTATTTTGGAGTAGATATATTCTAATTGTCTCTGTTGGGTGTCCACAGTGATTCCATAAAAAACAACCTTCACACGGGGTATGCTCAGCTTGGAGGCATTCCTGTCTGCTCTTTCACTCATTCACAGCATTTTAAGCCTGGATGCCACATAAAGCCAAGATGGACGTGCTACGATTAAAGACAGAATAAAAATGAAATGAATCAATAGACCAAGGTTAAAAATTGGAAGTAGCAACAGCTAATTAGTTCCATAGTTGAAAAGACAGAAGCCACAGTGCTTCTATTCAAGAGGCTACTGCTGCTACTAGAATATGCTGGTATTCCAGCAACGTATTTCTACATTTCTGTTTTTTCAGAAATGAAAGTGTATGTTTTTATTATTGATTTCCGGTTGCTAGAGCTTCAGTATTTCTCAGTCTTCCTATAGCAATCTGTTGCTTACCAGCAACAGATTGATGCCAAAATCATCACCTACTTCTCTCATACCACAAAAAAGGAGTCTGCAATGCATACAAAAAAAGAAGATTCATTTGCTAGTAACAGAAAATTACTTGACTCACGAACTCCATCCTCTTTTCCTCTAGTAAAAGGCTAAAGCAGTCATAAACATTCAATTTATTTTAGCCCTTCCTTGTAATATTGGTGATCCAGATGCTCACTCACACACACAGCTTCAATCCCTCACTTCGATCCAAAGGGCCAAGCTCTCCTGTATCCACACCTACAGGGTTAAGGACATGCTTATACGTCCTACTACAGAGATGTATTTATGGAGAAGAACAAAAAATGGTTACTTAGAAAAGCCTTTATGCTACCCTGTTTTCAGAATGTGTTATATCCAAGGATCTTGGCCATAGGCTCTTGGGTTCATAGAGTAATGTCTTGAAAAGCACAAAATGATTTTGTACGACTCACGCATTTGGGAAGAAAAAAAGCTAAACAAAAAGTGATGTAAATAGCACAATGTCCAAGTGACTCAGATTCAGGACATTTCACTTCAAGTTATCGTCTGCCTGCTGACAGGACAACTAGCGCATCAGAGAAGAGTTATTAGTGTCTTGTTCTTTTAAGGCAGAGCTCCCTGACACCAGACCTCACTGGCCAGCAGGCAAACTCTAGTCTAGACTAGTTTGGACTACAGCAGTTCTGGTCCTGCTACACGTTCCCTTGCAACACAATCCACACCAGCCAACTGGCCTGTAGCCAGATATTAGCCAGTTGAGCAGCATTAAGCTTCCGTTCAAGTGGAGGAAATTTTACTTTTTAAAGTCTGCTTAGTCATTCCTCTATCCTATCTCTAATGATTACCCAGAGCTTTAGATAACAGCAGAAGATCCATGAAAAATGCTGCCACATTAGAGACTCAACAGACACCACTAACCTCAGTCTGTATTGCTCTTGGCCACATATGGCTGCTGCATCCAAGCTTATTCCTATTTACAATAGGACATTCCTGAAAGCTTTCTCATTTTCGCCACGCAATTCACATTTTTTTTCTTAGCTGTTTATAAGATTTCATCCATTTTCTTTCTTAAGTTTGAAGGTTACTGGAGTTATTATTCACTCACATTTCACAGACTCATGCATGACTTAAACTTGGATAGCAAATGCAAATCCCAGCAGTATATTTTCATGAATTGATTGCTTTTAATCAGATCATATCTGGAGATTTATCCAGATACTTCACCAGTTACATAAGGATGCATCTTAATGAAAAATCACAGGATACCAACACCACTGGTTGAAAAGTTACTATTTTCTATGAACACAATGTTCTTCCATCACTCCTCTAACCAATCCCTCCTCCTAACAATAAGAATATTTTTCAAAAATAGTATCCAAAACAACGTCCAGCTTCCCTTCAGCTCCGAGAAACATGTTTCAATTGACTGAACAAATCAGTTCCTCGGCATCACATAAAGGATGCAGGTAACTGAGTTTCTCTGCCTTTCACTCCTCTGAATCTTGCTGATATGTTATTTACATTCTCTTCAATAAATAAAATCAAGATTAAAAAGTGGAGCTGCCTGAGGGCACTCTTTGCTAACAGAGATTTTCAAATGTACAACTTGTTTTTCACTTTTAATAACATCCAGAGAGATACTTTGTTTTATAAACTACCCATGTGATGTGTGTGCATAATCAGTGGAGCTCCCGAGAAGTAACTGCACTTCCTCTTGTATGTACTTGCCATCTACTTTTTTGATTGTTCTCTATCGTCTCTGTGAACATGCCCCTCTAACACCATCTAACCACCTTGCTGGATTAGGACCAAGAGAGCAGGAATTCACAATGTGAACACAAAGAGAAACCCTCAAAGAGAGTAACGGTGAGAAACTAGTGCTGAAGAATTACAGTGCTGATATCCTTCACCAGCAGAAAGCACAGAGTGGCCTCTGAGTGGCCTGCTGGGTTTGCCGAGGAGACTATATTGTGTAAGGCCCCAAGCTGAGTGGGATTTGTTGCCAGACCAACAGTTGCCACTGTTTATTAGAGCCGTTTTTCCTCAGACAGTGAACCGAAAATGACAAGAAAATAATCAACAGTTGTCCTGAGAATATAAGCCACCAGGAAGCAGTCCTTCTCAACAGCATCAAAAACACCCAGAGCCATTAAGCTTGCTTAACACAGCTGGAACTGGAACTGGTTCTGTTTCCAAATTGCTACTGAAAGCAATGGAAACGTCCAATCAAGAAGGAAGTAGCTGTAGTAGCCAAATTGCAAATGGCTTGGAAAGAGGGCTTTTCAGCTGACACATTCTTCAATGTTTTATAAGAGGGGTCAACAACCTCTGAAGACTGATGTGACAAACTGTGTACTTCCTTCCCAAATTAGAGGTTAAGTGTGCAAGAAGGACCTTGTGCAGAAAGCTGCCGATCGGGATTTCAGCCCAGTTTCCCACTTTTGCCAGGATTCTGCTGCTTTTCTCAACACACTGCAGTTCCCAGCCCACAGGCCTGTGTCAATGCTGCCATGTGCCATCCAAGACACATGCTGGTGCTGTCTTGAGTGTATGTATGCCACAGGTTACCATCTCCTCCCACTCTTCATGCCATCAGTAGGAACCTTGTCTGAGAGAAGAATATGTCTTGAGAGAAGAATATGTCTTGAGAGAAGAATATGTCTTGAGAAAGAGTTCCAGCGTGAAAAGTGTGTTGTCCTTGTCAGTTGCTTTCTGATCACCACAAGATTGATACTTTGATTTTCAAGGCCAAAATAGCTCCTGACAATTAAATATACACAAGCGTCCTCTGTCCAAAGCTGAACGGGGTCTTGCATGAGCACCAAGACACCAAGATTGATCATGAAAATAATTTGCTCTTCTCCCTTGCTGGGAAATGAGGTTCCTTCCAATCATTAGTCTGTCTCATTCTTCTCTTTCCTTCTGCCCCTTCCCCATTAGTGCAGTTACAATGAGAAAGCTGTAACTATAATAACACTGCACCCAGGTAAGTGGGAAATGGCACAGGATTACTCATAATATATCTTGAAGTGCTCAAGGCTTAGGGACTGCAATGCTCATAAATAACATCTCAAGCAGTTCTACTAGAGGTCCTTAGCTCAATATGACATAATTGCACTCTTGCAGGTGCACTACTTAGCCTGCAGCCATTTCAGAGAATTGCTAAAAATTAAAATAGAAAAATAAATTTAAAATTCACCAGCTCACACAAAGGTTCTTACTTTAAAAATATAGCACTAAACTCTACTTTCATTCAGGTATTCCTGAGGCAAAGATGGCCGAAATATCATTTCCTTCCTTAAATGTACAATAAGCAACAGAAATTGAAATTAAAAATAGAGAGTAATTGTAGAAGGAGGACAATTTTTTTAACAGGAAATTCTTGCTGTGATAAACACTTAATTGGATGCAGACTGAAAACATACCAACCAAATTAGAGATACACAATCTGTGTTATACAGAATCTACACTGAGGAACACACTGATAAAGCTTTATTGAACAGGTGCAGCAAACACAAATTTTAGAAAGTCAAATAAGCCAAGATGTGTTTTTTTTAATACCTTTATGAACTTTTAATTAGATCAAAATCTGATAGTATGAAATAGTTTCTGAAACATACATTTTGCAAAGATGTCCAGCTTACTTTTAATTCCTGAAGATTTGCTAAGAATCTCAAATAAGTATCTGAAATTCTAAGTCTTGAACAAATTTCTCAGTATAGACATAGCCCACAATCAAAACCCTGAAATCAAAACACAATGAATTTTGAGGGTTTTCTCAATGCATCATCACCTTTCTCCTGACAAACAGAATTTCCTTCCAGAGATTACAACCCCAATATTATATTTAAGCCTATAATATCTAATAACTGGCTTACTTAAATATTTGGATAGCAGTGAAGAGCAAGGAAGCTTCCTGAGAAGAACAAAAAAAACAAGCAGCAAAGAAAAGTGATCAGCCAGAAGATCACCTGGAAACTTATTAATCTTATCTGTATTTCTACTTCTGAAACCAGATGACAATAATCTGATGTTCGGCCAGCTAAAAATTGTGAGATTTAAAAAAGCATAATTCATCAGTTCATGCCTTCTTAGCAATTGCCTTTTGGTACTCTTGAAATTTTCCTTTGTGACCCACAATTTAATTGTGCCTCAGTGTTGCTGGTCCATTTTTTTTTCCCCGTGGCTTTTAGCAGAAAATAATTGAGCCCAATAAGGGTCAGAAGGTCTAGCCATCCAGCTCTATGTAAGACCAACCTCACGTTCATTTGGGCTTGGCTTTGGTTGGGGTTTTTGCTTCTTGAGGATCCCTCCCTTTGGTGACAGATAACACCTTCCTCCAACACCCAGAAATGAGGTTTTCCCAACCACCTCCACAGCCAGACCAACAACAGGCCTCCCTGATCCCAGAGTACTTCAAAGGACAGTAAACTCATTTTTTCTTGGCTTTAGGAAGGCTCTTCCTGTTAAGTAAAACTGAGAGATCTACTTCTAATAAATCTATAGCTGTTCTTCCTTTCTGGCTCCACACTCCAGGGCTGGCCTCTACCAGC
This sequence comes from Eurystomus gularis, assembly GCA_013400335.1. Lineage (NCBI taxonomy): Eukaryota > Metazoa > Chordata > Aves > Coraciiformes > Coraciidae > Eurystomus > Eurystomus gularis. The sequence goes on along the minus strand of VZZY01024021.1, from coordinate 33,399 downwards.
GCTCTCTAGCAAGGTGGAGTTACTCCCTCCATAAGCTTTTGCTGAGCTTTCTCAGCTCACACAGCACTTGTCCACCTTGTCCCACAACTGTTTCCTTGTCATCCATTTATTTCATACTAAGTACACGAAGCAAGGTGTTATGTCAATAGCCCACATCAGCCATCAAGAAGACTTCTTTTTATTCATCCAGTAGGATGAAATTTTTATGCCCCATACTGGTGTCTCAATATTTCCTTCAGATAATGACTGAATAGTCCTGGAAATTGTACCTATTATGCTTCCAACCCCCATTTGCCACCTGCAGTCATCATCTTTGTCCATCTGCACTCATAGTGGTTGTTCGTCTTTGTCAAATTTATAGCAAACACTGTCTTGGAAGGAAGAACTCACAAAGCAGAATTGTAAAGACCAGAAACAAAATGGAGGGGCTGTCTCTAACAAAAGCCAGGTGTAGAACTTATTAATTAACTGCAGCGATACGGCATAAGTAATTCAAAGTACAATTCAAATAATTGGCATGATGCATTTACTTGATGCATCTGAGAATTATGTGCCCCTACCATTTCACTAAAGTACTAAATAACATAAAATTATTTAGGAAAGCACGTTCATTAAATTCTACCATACCGTGCGAAGCAGGCCTTAACCAAAGTATTTAGAATAAAATATTCATATATCAGATAATGCAGGCAGTAAAATTTGACAGCATCCAGTCTCTGGGACTGCAGTATCCGTACTCGAGGCCCCAGAGTAGTTGTGTTAATTGTTTCTTTTTAAAAGCAGTGCTTAAAAAAAAAAAGCCTTAATTTGCTCAAATGAAACTTAATGAAGGTGATTTAGCCTATAAAGTTAATCACCACTTTGCTGTCACTGTTTCACAGGTTTTAGAGACTCTCCATTCTAAGGCAGGAATGCAAACTTCACAGACAAGGGCAGACGAGCGTTTCTCCCACTATCGGTTCCCCAGATAAAGGAGAAGATGCAGTGTCTGATTCACAGGCATGCTGCTTTTCCCAATTGCTTCACGATAAATATAATCTTCCTCTTCTCAGACTTATTTGCAGATAAGCCTCTATTCCACATACCTATCTGTGTACTCTCCATCCAGGCTCCCCAGTGTGTATTTCTGTGCATTCTAGAGCATCTTAAAGGAAGAAAGGTCTATTGAAGCCCTCATCTGCTGGGCCGGACTTTCAGGGCCTGATCCAAAGTCCACATCAACTCAACAGGAGTGTTGCCAGTAAATGGAATACGAGTTCAGTCAGGTGTCTGATTATTCACCCTAGTCCCTCATTATTCAGCCTACAGAAAACACAAGCATTATGAAAGCAAAACACACAATTGCAACAGGGATTAATTACTGCCCCCTCCTACACCTGCTTTAAGTTTATTTCCTATGGTAAATGCATCCTTGGACTGTAGAAGCCAAAGGGGCTTCCCAGAGATTTTCAAGATGTTTCACTTCTTTTTTTCAGGCAACCAAAGTAACCAGAGAGATCATGAACACTGCAACTACAATGACAGTGTCTACATATTTTAAAACTGCTTTCTGCATCATGTCCAAAAGTGATTTCTTTTCATTACATACACATTGTTAATTAGAAACAGAAGATAAGGTCTGGTGCCAAGGTAGATTATTTTTTGTTTCTTTAGGAGAAAAATTTGGCTCTGTGAATCCAGTTATTCAGTATCATACTTGTGTCCACAGCATTCCCCTCCATCAGCAAAAGAGGCTAACAGGCCAGCATGAGGGATCATCAAAACCTAGTATTATGAATCATTAATTAGCAGTGAACAATAAGTGGTGAGGATTATGGTTCAAAGTCTGCACTCAGAAGACACAAGACAATTCCTGCAAAGTGTCAGAATTCTCAATCAGATAGGAAACTCAGTACCTTATCCAGGCTTTCTCATGTATTTCTTCTTCCTCTCCATGATGTATTTCCCACTTCTTTGCTACCCAATAACATCAGTCTGAACACAAATATACGCAGGCACTTTAATGCACCAGCTCCAGTCCAATGTTGTCGGATCTCAAGTCAATGTTTGGGCTTTTGCTCATGCACATTGTATCAACTACCAGCAACTATTACAAAGTGGAGGGTATTTTGTGTATCAGAAGGCTTTGATCTGTGGAATATATAATGTTTTGATAAATATCATAAGTGTTTTAAAGCCCACTTTATATTGTTAATGAAGCCATACGATAAGAAACTGTAACTACAAATAATTTCTTTAAAGCTACTTTGCTTGGAAAATAAAATGCCTGCAGAAATTTGCCAGTTAGAAATCAAAATTCTAAGATACTAGATGTAAGCCTTAAGTACAAATAGAATTCCTGACAGATTTATATTCAGGATGAAAAATGTTACCTGTCAAAAACAGCTATAAAAAATTAAATATCTGCTTAATGTGAGGCTTCAAGCATTGTCAATGCAGCATTCATTATCATAAATACAGTAGTATGATCTAATTATGTATTCTTTACTAAGTTTGTCAGATAACACAATTTGAAAATGGCACAACTAAATCAAATATGTTCTACTTAGCTATTGAGTGATAGTGAAATAGCACATAAAAAGGCTTCTTTAGAGTCAATTTTCAGATGCTGCAACTTTGCGATGGGTTTTATTTTCTTTTAGGATGTTATCATCAGTTTACCAACCTATTTTAGAGATTTTTTCAAACAGGAGAGTGTCTTCATATCCAAACACAAACAGATGAGTTGTTATATGAATCATCTATCTCATCACTCTTTATCTTAATCTCACACACACTGTCAAAGTACCCATCTTTTTCCACTATGCCTTGATTTGTAATTTAGGAAAAGGCAAGGGAAGTCTTTACAAACCTTATGATTGAAATGGAAAAGCAAGACAACAATCTGAAGGTCAGTTTGCTTGGGCTCAACATCAGGATTATCAGCTTCATAGACAAAAGAAAGTGGTTCATATCATGTATCTTAAACTAAATTTTAAAAATAGCCTGTCCTAAAAGTCAGACGTAAGAAACTGTGAGAAATGTAAGAAACTTTTTTTATGCACTAGAAAGGTAGAGCTAGGGCATAATGAAAGCAATTTGTCCTTCAAATAACTTTTCCTCAACATCACATGAATTTCACCTCAATCTATCTAGTCTCTAAGTATGGATCCCTGGGATCTAAAATAGGTCTCACTTATGCTTTCCACTCAAACTCATACACCATCGACTGTTCTCTTAGCAGCAGTGAAAGAACACGTCTGCTGTTTTACCCTTTAGCTAGAGTAACTTTCTCTAGAACCATCCCTCCCCTGCCATTCTCTGACACGGGCCTGCCCTCACAGCCTGCCCGAAGGCACAATGCATGTTCATCAGATGTACGTTTAACAGTTCTTCAGGAACCAAGTACTAGACCTGCTTTCTGTGGTAGTCTGAGTTCTCACTCCTCCTATTGCTCCCTCCTTGCAAAGCAAGGTTTTGATCACCCCCTTGTTCTCAGGTTCTTAGCTTTACTGTCAGCCTGAGTGTATTCTCATAGCGCCTCTTTTTACATATTCTGACGTCTGACCAGAGTGGCTTAATAGGATTTGCAAAACTGTGTTGACAGAAGGAAATAGTCTAATATTATCATCATCACTTCCAGCCCTGGCAAAACTCAACGAGGGTCACGGTCCCATTCTATTTGACACATCCACAAAACATTCAGCCAAAAGACAACCCCCGTTTCAAAGAGCTCACTATGACTGCACATTGAAAGACAGTAAATATGGGTTCTGAAAAATCACTCGATGTTTTCCTGTCTTAGAGGAAGATATCTCATTTATCAAGACATCTGCATTCAGGTTTTTTCCTAACTTAATTTTCTTTAACTTCTTTAAACTTGTAAAGGCAAAATTATATCCATTTAATACAAAACAGGGCAAAGAGAGATCCTATTATAAGCATTAAAAAACCGTAAGTCTGTGAAGATGCATAGAAGAAAACTGAGGAAATTGCACAGTACTTACACATTTAAAACTTACTACACAAAAGGTAGTATTTACTTCCAAATCCCAATACTGACTGTCCACATGAAGGTACATGAAGACAGGAGGAACACCATCACAGATGCCACATATACCACACAACTTTGGATATGGCACCTATGGATAATCTGCTATGGCCAAATACCAAAATTTTCCTCACAATCAATTTGTCTCATGAAATCAGAAGACTATACACCACTGCATGGCACAATTATTTTCCAGTTGGTTAGTATAATTATTTCACAGTGAGCTCAACTCCAGAGCTTACTGAAGGCTCATGCTTTGTTTGATGACTGGGCAAATGTGTCCTGAAAATGCAAAGTGAGGCACCTCCTTGAACCAAGATCCAGCTTATACTCAAGAGAAATTACCTCCCTAAGGGTTCTAGTAACACCGGATCTTGCTGGGAAGGATTTGTCCACTACATACAACCAAGCAAAAACTTGGTTTTTTAAGACCTCATATAGAGAAAAGGCACAAAGGTCTTCTTAAAAAGGAGAGCAATACGGTAGCATTTCCCATACCACCGTTTCCAAATGATGGTACAGCCACAGATCACAAACAACCAAGCATGACTTAAGGATCCAAGAATGCTCCTGCTGCACTGGTGGTGGGCTGTTATGGTCTGTCAGTTACAAGTATGCACTCAAAAAAATACCATCACTCTGAACTATTTTGGTGTGTATAAAAAGTAGTCTGCACTATGCAGATTATCCATAGCTCGTCCTTTCCTGAATTCAGTTACTACAAAGGAAAAGAAGAACTTTTTTAGACTTTTTAAAGAGGGTTTATGATTTCTTCTCTCAGCACGTCTCCATTTTCTGCTCACAATGTTAACAGGAGCAGCACAATTCAAGAACGCTTCACATTTGTCTGGGATTTGGGGATATCTGGCAAGCTGGTTTGAGCTACTGCTGGAAATCCTGGGTATTTCTAATGATTGGAACAGATCAAGTGCCAAGCACTTGTACAGTAAATCTTAGTGTTCAAAAAGCACTAAATATGATGCCTCTTGAAAGCACTGGGCTCATTACGTAGAGGATCCTGGTACACATCATTCTATCTAAAACATAAAAAAAAGATTTTAAAAACTATGCTGCAAATGTTCAACTGTAAAAATGGAAGGAATGAATGCTGAGTAAACATCCTATTCAGGTGAGCACCAAGCACCCTAGACTTACCTGGGAGATATTAAAATTTTAGAAAATTATTTTTTCTTCCTGTTCTTAGTAAATGTTAGTATTTGAATTAGATTATTAGGGAATTAATTTAAAATATTTTAGGGATTTCTGACAGTATTCAGCAATTCATACTAAGAGCACTGCAATTACTGAGAAAGGAGCACTAAGCACTGTGGAGGCCTGAATCTGTCCATGTGCAACTGAACAGTGTGTTCATGCACCTGTGATCAGATTGTTTGTCTTCACATGCTCATCATGAAGCAGCTCTTTTGAGTCCCCTTACAAAAGGGTTAGTTCACTTGACTTGAAGAGAGCAGTTCACACTCAAACGATTAATAGTATCCTTCATTAGAAGTTACCAAGGACTCTTTTTTTCCTTTTTTGCTAGAGACACCATTCCTCTACTTCAAAATACAACACTGAAATCTTCAACCGACCAGAATGAGCTGTATCTCGATGCTTTTGTATGGTCACAAAGGAAGAAAGAGAAATCAGAATTTTATGTTTTCACACATGACTCGATACTCTTCTCATAAGCACCCTTCTCATTTATGGCTTCACTTCACTATTATGGGTTTTAACACTCCTTTGCCTTCCAATGCTGCATAATTTAAGCCTCTATATCCCGAGGTTTACATTTTGTCTCCCCTTTATTTATTTCGCTTTTCTTCAATATGAGCAAAGTACAAGTGACAAACAATTCTTATACAGCACAATCCATTCTAAGATTATGACAATAATAAAGCACACCTAGGTATAGCTCTATATAAGACAGAATCCACAAGTGTCTGTGAGTACCTACTGCCCACAAAGCACTCTTCCATTCAAAGGGCATGCTGGGCCTAACATCTTCAGAAGCACTTACCTTTAATCCTAATGCTACAAAACAAGGGACTAAGTTTTTTCCTCTCAACATTCAGCCTGCCATGATATTGTTCAAAACGGGTGACAAATCTAAGACACATGAAAAAATATTGGAAAACCAAGAACTCTACTCATAATGTTGCAGCTGAATTATGAATTGAGATAATTCCACTGTTAAGACCCCACAAATGGGGCTTTCAGGGGAAATACTGGCACACTATGAATTAGTGTTGCAATGACACAATTCTTGATTCCTAATACTTAAAATTTTACCCATGGTGATTATGGTAAGAATAATAATAATACTGTGCAATAACAGTAATTAATCTAATTAATTCATTAAAATGATGATGGCTATTATTACTATAGGTCAGAAACTAAGACATCAAAATGTAGTACAAGACATTCTCTGAACATAAATAGAGATTAAATGTTTTCCTCTGCACAATGGACAAGGCAGCAGCTGTTTCCTTGGTGAAAAAAACAGCAAGATGATTATCTAAAGATGCAAATGAAGCTTCTTTCACTAACCACTGTGAAGGCCGAATATCGACGACACGAAAACATTTTTCTTCAGATGAAAAGAGAACAGTCACAGGCCACTGCAGACCCGGGAAAGATTTTAATTTCCCAGTTCAAGACCCATTATGACCTTGAAACAGTTGCCCTGCCCTATTTTCCTTCTTTCCCCTTCCCTATAAGAGACATCTGTATATAATGCTATATTTATCAGTAAAGTTTTAATAGTATGCATGCCTTCTTTCTGTAATACATTCATGGTGTATATGCTTTTGGGTATACATTTATATGCATTAACTGTACCTATGTGAAATATCATATATGATAATAAACACTTATCTTGATATGTGAAAGTGAAAACCTCGGGAAATGTTGCAGAAACATATGATAAATCAATTATTTATGCCCTTTTTATTGCCTCACTGGCCAGATAATTCTGTGTTCCCTGGAGCTTTACTCTAACATTTCAATCCAGTGAGCAGATTACAACATCCATCATTTATTTGAAATCAACATGCCAAATAAATATTTCTTCCATCTGCCTCTAATGTGAAATGTCACCTCTTTTCTACAAGCACTGGTAAGATTCAGTCTTAAAAGAGCTCTAGGTTTCCGTGCTGTAACACCTTTGGAGTCTAACAGGACCCAGGCCAAGGAAAAGAATGCCATCAAGACAGGACATTCCAATGCCCTGCTTACATCCACTCCAAGCCTTGGAGAACTCCAAATCATCTACCTTGAATACAGGTAAGTCACATGGAAAATATTTTATCAGAAATATGTATCCCTACAGTGCATCCTTTCTTTGGTTTCCTAGGAAAATGCACTAGATACTCTGCCTCTCTGTGAAGCCCTCCATGGACATCAGCCTCAAATACTGCCTCACTCTCTACAGCCCAAATCCTGCCAGTAAATGACATTCTATAGGGTATGGCATGACAGAGAGAAGAACACAGTGGGAGCTGTAGAGAGATTTAAAAATAAGGGTTTATTGCCACCAAAGTTGCCCAGCACTCCTTCTGACAAAATACAAGATATGTCTGTTGGGAATATAGCTGCTACACAACTACATTCCTAGACCTTAAGGAAAGATGAACCAAAAAGGGCACGCACTCACTCATCAAGGAGAAACCTTCCACACAAGAGTGCCCAAAGTAGCACTCACCAAAGGGGAGGTGAGGCTCACCCAATTCATGGAAAGTCACTCGATCCACAGAAGTATCCTCGGACGGCATATCCCAGGGGAGGGTGCAACTGCCGGGCCCACTGCTCTACAAAGAACCAGCTCCACTAGTTCTTAGGCAGGGCTCCATTTATCCCCCAGTCAAGGGTGCTCTGTGGTCATTCTAATTGGTTGAGGGGCAAGTGCAGACCAATCAGGCTGAGGGTCTAGAGCCTGAGGCACCAGTTAACCACCCTGAGGGGCAGGTTAAGGGCTGAGGCTGCAAACTGCTCCAGTACTCCCTGCTTGTGCACTGGTTTGTCTGTCAGAGCGCTGCACCTGCCACGGTGACAGAATTTGCAGAGGTCACAGACAAAAGGAAGGTCACATAAATTTTTTTAAAACTACTGCAAAAGCTTCTGGGTCAGCAGCACCTCTGGCTGACCTCTGAGTGAAACGACCGCTTTCACTTGCTTACAAAAGTTCATTAACACTGGCACAAACAGCCTGATTCTTTCATAAACCAAGATTCCATACAGAAAAGGTGTCCACTGTATCCTGAGCAGCATCCTTCACATATTACTGCTACTATACTAAACTGTCTAAAACAGAGTTTATATTCACAGGCAGAGAAACGCCATCTGCCCACCTCCCTCCTGGAAGCAGCCTTTCCGTAACATTGCTACTCCTTTCCCCAGCATCACAAGTCTATGCTTTTGTGGCTAGTATTTTAAATTAACTTATTTTTTACTTTCCTACCCTGAAAGTTCAGGTTAATGCCAGGTTAATGAGTGAACTTGAAATCTAACCAAACTGTAGTATCTCCACATCCAAAAAAGAATAAGATAAAAAGATATCATCTACAAACATGTAAGAAGTTACTGAGATAAGGTTGCACTTCAGCTAGGAAACAGCATCTGATTTTGATTTCAAATATGAAACCAGAGAAGTCACAAAACAGGTAACTCTCAAAGTACGCTGATTATCAGAATCTGTGGATGCTTCCTAGGCATGGATTTATTTTTGTTTAATGTGCAACTTCAGTGGGGTCTTAAGTTTAAAAAAAAAAAATAATAATTATCTTCTGTGCATTTTTAAAAGAAATAATGAATAATTAAATTTTAAAGAAGGAAGCATAGGGACAATTTATTTAATCTTTCCTTTTCATTGTACTGCTTGTGCTGGCCTCGCTTTTCATAGGAGGTAAGAACATCTCTAAGGAACTAATAGTTATAGAACAACTGTTATTAATTACAAAATCTCAAAACCTTTTCCAAGTGGAATCTCATTCTGTGAAATGAGCTTGATGAAAAAATAGGAATAGAGAAAAAATTCATAAAATCGGAATAACATTCAACAGCAATTTTTGCTACAGTATTGCAGACTATCAGCAATTTTTTCCTATGAGCTGTTCCATTTACACTAAGAAAGATTGTTAGTCTGTTGAAGGATCTAAAGAAAAATGGGGGAGGGGGATCCCAAACTTCCATTTTATTGTTTCTTAAATTCAGAGTGCTGTCAAAGAGATACAGGTCTTACTGGTCCTACAAATGTTTGAGATAAACTCCTGCCGAAAAACATAGTTCTTCCTTGTGAAAAAATGCAATAATTCTCCCTCTCTGCAAATGATGAGAAAGCTTTTAAAGGTCTGAAGATCTTGTTTGCAAAATAACAGCTTTGATAGCCATTCTTTTATTTCACTTTTTAAAAAACAAAAAGTAACTGTACCAGCTTGGCAGCTGGAGCTTTATCAAAAACACCAAATAGCGCAAGGAAATAGAAACTAGGGAAATAATTGTGAGAAATATGAACTGCTGTAGGAGACAAATTTTGTCAGAGAAATCCAGAAGTCGAAGATGACCAACCAGCCTCTTTCTCCTTTCTCACATCCTGCACTTGTGTCTTCATGGTTACTCCTGGGATGTGCATGCTAGTTAGCACTACTGGTAATCATGCCACGGAATCACAGAACATTGGTCAAGGTCACATTTTTAAATCCAGCATTTTCTATCTTCTTCTTCCAAAAATACTATTACTAGTATACAGATTAGGCACTAATGAAGACTAAAAGTCTTCCCAAAAAATACGTGTGTTCACTTGGAGAACTTCTACTGCCCTGGCACTGGTTTCACAGGTCTTTCGTATGTGAAAAAAGCTCACTGAAAGATTATGCATAAATACACTTAGCTTATAGCTTTGCTGGTGAAGTGCCCTCACCTGTCTTAAAATAGAGTAGCAGAGAAACAAGTAGCAAGACCTTTCCTAACACTCTATAAGTTGTGCATGTCCATCACTGGCTAATTTAGATTTAATAATTAGACAGAAGTCTAATTTAGATACTGTTTATAAGCTAGCATGACATAAATTTGATATATTTGTTGTCATGGAATCTACTTCTTGCCTTCTTAGAAACTTTGTGAGCAGGTTTCTTGTTGTCCATCTTGTTGCTGCAGCAGTCCAGATGTTTGCCTTTGTTCGATGCCAGTCAGAAAAATCATGAAACATTTTCTCATTTCCTTGTGGGCAGAACTGTGTAAGCACAGCTGGTACAAACCACTGACTAAGAATCCATCTGGCACCAGATGGAAAGAAGATAATAACTGCAATGCTAGATTTCAATGACTGCCAGTCACATTTTCGTTGCATCTTTGAGCTGAAACACATTTCTGAACCTATTGGGATCATTTGTGTCACGTGAGATCACCTAACACAGGCCTGTATCATTGCAGCTACATTATACTCTTCCTGGTCAGCTAGACCATCCCCTTTTCTCTCCAACACACGGGATAAAACAATATTGTCTTCATTCGGGGTTTTGTTGTGAATAATGAACTTGAAATCCTAAGGAATTCCAGTGAAGCCTGATTTTTAAAATGTAGGTGCTCTGCAATTTCTAGAAATCTAGGCCTCCTGAAGGGTACTCAGCATCAGTACTTCTGAGGCACCTCAAGTCAGTGGTCAGATTTTAAGCTCTTATCCCTCATTCACAAAACTAGCATGGTGAGGAATCTTCATATTCTGCTGCTGGAGCTGCAGGAATCCTCAAGATGCGATTATCAGAGGCTAAAGCACGGTAAGCGCCGGTGTCCACCGGGGATTCTGCGCCGTGCAAGCTTCCTCTGCAGGGAACAGTCAAGCATATTGCGCTGCATGCGCTGACCTGTTAGGCCCAGACAGTACATTCAAGAAAAGTCTTCATTAGTATATTTTCAGGGGAAAACAGATCTTCCTTTCAAGTCCATCTGTTCCTAAAATTTACCCTCTGTGCTATAGACGTAACTCTCCTTTGTTGATTTCCATGGGGCTGAGCACACACTCAGACCAACAAAAAGCACACCTCTGCTAAGGTGTCTATTTTGCTGGTGACAATCAAGTATGCGCTTAGATGAAATTCCAATGTTTGACTGTTAGAATTCATTCTGTTCGAGTATACTGCATAGAAATTGCATAGCCGTGTCATTAACAGACGATAACTTCATAAAGTGAAACATTTTTGTATAGGAAAACAGCAAAAAAAAAAAATCAGCATTTTTTCTGGTGTAGAACTGCAACATGAGTCACCTCTCCTGCACCAGAAACAAATAAAAAAATTAAAATAGAAAACAACTTTGCTTCTGGAAGAAATTATTACTTTCTCTTAATCAAACCCATGAATTTTAATCAGTAAGTGCCTTAATGTGTGAAGGGAAAATGGTAATTTTCAGAGCTCTTCTCCCTGGAAGGATATTAGATTATATCTTTCCAATTCTGAATGTCTCAGACATATTTTACAAGCGCCTACAGATACAGTAAAGGCGGGACTGAATTCTGTATTTAAATTGCAACCCATCTCCAGTTTCAGGTCATTGAGATACAAAAGGTCATGATATTTGCCTTTCATTTTTCTTCTCTCAGAATACTGAAACTCGAGACTATCAAGAACGCTCTATGAAATATAATGTCTTGCCAATTGCATGAAGAATATACAGTGATTAAGTAAGTAGTCTGACCTGAGTTGTTTAATCCTATTCACCTAGGATCACCTTGAAAAATTTGGCTTCTCGATGCAAGTATGAATATTTTAAAGAATACAGGAAAAGATTCAGGGTGAAAAAAGGCCACAAGATTAAAATCTAGTTCATCTTTAGGTCAAAAATATTGTCTCTGAATAAAAACAATGAGAAAAAAAAGAAAAAACTATTAGAAACTTTTCTTTTACATGCAGCAGAGAATACATCATTTTCAGTGTGGGACCTGAAAATATCAAATCTGCTAAACAAGAAGCTAGGCTAGAGATGGACTCTCTCCTCCCACCCCCAAAAACTTGAAGACAAGCTTTGGAATAAAGCTTTCTATCCTATTTACCTTTTTACTGTCCTACTAGTGAAGAAAGGAGACCAAGTCAGTAAATGCTCCATCTACTTCAAGGCCACTTAAAGAGTTCCAGATGAATGTGAAGAGGTCACAGTGCAAATGACAGTCAGAGCCAGCATTTCTACTGAAAATTACTATTCACTGATTTTTAGGAACTGCAATGGAGCATTATGACCAGCCGGTTTGACCTCCTGCATATTGACAACCATAGATTTTTTACCAATTTATTCCTGAAGTGAACCCATAATGTCTATTCCCACTATCTTACATTTTTTTAAATATGCCCATTCTGACTTTGAGACATTAAGTAATGGATATTCTGTCTAATTTCTCAGTAAATTTTCCATCGGTTAAATCAATCTCACTATTAAACCAGAATGCTTTAGCTCTAGGACAACATCAAGTCCTATATTTTTCATGTACTCAAAATATATTGCCACAGCTTTGCACATCACTTTTGCCAAGCACATATTTATGTATAGAGCAAAGGCTGTCTCATAGCATTCCACAGTAGGGACTCTACAGACTCAAATGAGTCTGTAAAAGTTACTATCACGGAAAGTAAAAGTGCAGTTACTGCACAATGAACTTGTCAGCAGCCAGGCTCAGGAATAAACTCTGAAGGCCAAACTGCTATGGGGACAGCGTGCCTCATGTGCTACTCATTTTCTTTTCTACTAGTAGTTTCAGGGGCTCAATGCATATCTTGAGGCTTCATTATATGGAACAACCTATAGATACACCCACAAAAGCATGGTCTTGTCTCAATGTTAAAGCACTAACTGCTTAGCTCTAGATTATCTCACATCAGTCCCCCAGTGACCCACATCAGCTCTCTGCTGGGAATAACCAGCTGCAGTAGTAGAAGACACTGCGTCTTCAAAAAACTGAACATGTGAAAGCATGTCCTATTTTTCCAGGGAATATGCCACACGCTGCTTTGCACCACTCTCCTAACAATTCTACACATGTACATTCACAGCAGTAACAGCCCAAAAAGCAGCTCCAACTTGTGATGCTCGTTCCCTTTCCCCCCATACCTCACCTCCTCAGATGTGCTGGCAGGTCACGAGGCAGTGACTGAGCTGGTTGAGCTTCCCCTCTTTTCCTCTTTCTTTGTTTAACTAGAAGAACACATCAGGGAGGTCAGAAAACAGCCCCAGGAGTAAGGGAAAGAAGGTGAGGCTGCTGGGAAGAGCGAGGCGACTCACTGTGCTGAGCACTGCAGCACAGCCAATGCCTGGCCATGCCCAGGGGCAGGGGCACCAACACCTTCCCTCTGGCAGCCTTGGCCCAGCAGTGGTCCTGAGGGGTAGGTGAGACTCACCACAGCTTGCTCGCAGGTACACACATAGACAAACTAACTGAGACAGGCGTGCGACGCACTTCTGTAGCCTGCCTTATTTGTGGAGCCGAATTGACACTGAGCCCAGAGACAGCAGTCACGAAATAATGTCATAACCCACCAATTCCATTATCAGCCTCCTGATTACCCTTTGAGGAGCACATTCGAGACAGCGTTCACCAGAGGGTAAGGGCTTTCTATTTACACAGCTGTGGATCTCCAAAGATAACTGATTTTTTTTTTAATCTGCTCCTTTTGAAGAGATAAAGTATTCAGCAGGTTGATAGAGCTTTCAGCTGCAACTCTCTTGCTTCCTCACCCTTAAGTCTAGTCGCTCATCAAGATGCAGTTTGGCAAATCTGTTTCTTCTCCTCCTCCTCCTCCACCATTTCCATCGTCCTTTTCACCATCCAGGATTTTAAAGAGTTTCTGCTTATGGGGTTTATAGGCAAGATACTCAAATGCCTGCTGATGCTACATCACAATACTGATTTTTAATTTGAATCACTATCTTCTCACTTTTAAATACATGATGGATCTTTACTAGCTATTTGTTGTGTAAAACTTAAATTTATCTTTGTGCAGTGACCGCTAACTTAATGCCTCAAACCGATGCTAAACCACTTCATTTTTTTTTCATGAACACCACCCACAAATACCTATTTTACTTGCCTGAACACACTCTCTTACTGTATTGTGCATTCCTGATCTTAGTCGTATGCAGAAGTAACAATTTGTTACCATTAAAACCTTGTTACAGAGAATTATTTTCAATTAGCTGTGAAAATGTAGCTTCTATGCTAGAAAACAGGGAAGGACAGACAGAAAGCAGGACCAAGATGGACCTCTTACAAGGATGCTTGTCTGCATTCATGCTAAGGGTATTAGATGGATTTACACCCTCCAAGAGGAGTTTGAAGAGAGTTACAGACAAAACAATGAAGATTAGTTGGACACTGAAGCACCAGGAATCATTTTTTTAAACAGTAGTCAATAAAAAGAGAAAAAAAAAACCCCTAGCTTATGCCAAACCTTCCTCCCACTCTTGCCTCCTCTTTAAGTTATATATGTATGCTAGATTTTCAGCTAATTTATTACTGCAAAAAAAGACCATTAATTTGTTTTCTGTTAAAGACACAGAAAACATAAATAACTCTCAGTTCTTTCACTTTGAAGTGTCAGGTGTCACTTTTACAGTGCAAAGTTTATTAGCCTTAAACATCTTTTTCTTCTTTTGCTTTCTGTTACTGCCCTTTTTATCATGTGTCACATTTATGGAAATCTTAACTAATTTTTTCAAGTGCCCTGTTTATACCACAGATGGTGTATTTTAAATTTATATATTTATTTATCTCTCTTTTCTGACTTAGAAATTTAGCAAGCTCTCTCACACCTCACACCCAGGGGAGGTAAGACTGAGTAAGGCGCATGAGATAAAGTAGCTGTTTTTATAGTTATTAAATGTGAAATATGCTATTCATAACAGAGGAATTAGAGCCTGTGGCCCCTATAAAAATTATTCAAAGTCTGAGATGCCTTTAGCTGGGGGAGAAGAGTAGCTTCTTCCCAAGTCATCCTACTAAACTGAACAGGAACTCCTGTGGAACAATGGAGTGCAAAAAATCCAATATGTCAAAGGACAGCAGCAAGGAGGAGGGCACATTATCTCAATTTTTCCAGACTAGAAACTCAAAAAGGAAGCAGTCAATTCAGCAGTTTGATTCGGCAAAGATGTTTCAATTTTAACTCCGATCTTACCAATCATCAGGAAAATATTTAAACACTCGAACATTTTAAAACATAAATTAATCACTGGAGTTAAACACACATTTAGACAAATCAATGTCTAGATGCCCGATGTATGACAAAATAGGAAGTCTCTAGTAGAACTGGGATTGAACTACAGTTTTCTTGAATGTCAGCCTAATTCTTTCAGAATGTGGCCCATCCTCCCTCTACCTAATACATCGCAGGATATCAAATGTATCTTTTTTTGCTTGTAGGTATGAAAACACTCACAAGGTATGAGAACATTCCCAGCCTCTCTGTAGCCAGGCACATGTAGAGGAAGCTGATACAAAATACTAGTGCTAAACTACTGCCACTGGCACTTTGGCATCCATCTGGCTCTGCCTGCCAAGAGCATCTTATACAGTGGGTATTTTAGGCTTTCGGAAAGAATGATAAGAGACATAAAGGCTGCAAAACAAAGCTAGAGCAGTAAGGAACTGTGAAGAAAGGAAGAAAGCAGAGTAAAAGCATGTGACATGTAAAACGAAAGAACTGAGCTAAAACAGAAGCTAACAAAAGAAATCAAATTCAGTCCAAAGCAAGTGACATAAAGCATAAGATAGAAACACTGTCATCAGCACCCGCTGCCCTGAGTAGGAAGGCAGGCAAGCTATCAAGAAAAAACAGAGATGCTGAACGCAAAGGTTTTCATGAACAAAACTGATTCTGTACAGACCTCTATTTCCACAGACCCCAGTGACAGACCCCAAGCCTGTGCTCAGGGCAGACAGCACAGCAGGGACAACCACTTTGACAATCCTGACTCTTTCAATATGATCGACTTTTGTAACATTCACGATTGTAACTGCATGTTACACACTGAATATATATTATCTAGATACACCTTAGCTATTTTGCCACTGTAATAATATTGTTTCTGATTCTGATTGCAAAAATGTTGACAGCAAACATGTTTTACAACAGGAAAATCATGCAGCTCTAGGGAATCTACTGTGCCTATATTTACACATCAGCTCCGGAAGGATATCTTCTGTATTACACAGTTAACTTTCCATTTTCCCCCTATGGCTTCAAAGAAGTCAATAAGCAATTGATAAATCTTCTGTCACCCTGGGCAATTAATGGGAGTTACACAGCATCGGCTGCATCTATTTTTGTGCATGTGACAAGCAAAAAATTGATTTCACAAACTTACTGGTGCTTATTGATTTAGTGCCTGTCCCCAAGCCATTCCCATTTAATGCTTTTGTGAGGTCAGTGGAAAAAAATTCAAGACTGTCAAATAAAATCTGTTTCTTTAAAGCTTTATCTGTTGCATTATTTTGCAAGTATTTTTAGCCTCAGCGATGTTTTCAGGCTGAGCTTCAGGATTGTAAGGTTTTCATCATCTAGAAAATAAGCATAAACAAACTGACCCGGACAGTCGTCGCCTGGCGGTTTTTCAAAGGTTCTGTGTCCTTTTAAGAGAGCAAAAATTCCACATACAAAAATCCATACTGAGACTTCACAGGCTCAAGAAGGGTTTACAGACAAATCAAAGTACTTGTGTATCTAACTGCCCAATTTGCATCTGCATGCATCTGATTGGCAGCTGAATGCCGTGAACATCCATAAAAATTGTTAGGCCGAGCAGACACATTCGTTCCCAGAACTGAGCTACCAGCAGAGGATCACAGAGACAAATGCAACAGAAGTCAACTGAGTGTACAAAAGAATAGCAGCCTTTTGGGAAATCTGTCCTCACGCACCTGTAGCTCACAGCTCATCACCCACATTTGTGAAGAAACAATAGGCAGAACAGCAAGGGAAAATTACTTTTCTACTTTTTATTTTTAGACATTAACCCAATTTTTCTTTTTTTTAAAATAACAGTGAATGGAAAGTCATTAGAATTTGAACCGTCTTTATTCTCATCCTGTTTCAGGCTCTAGTTTTCAGCACAGTACGGTACCCTTTCCTTCCTTTCTCTCCTACAGAGGTTATTCCCCAGAATTTGCTGTCAAGACCAATAGCAAACATTCCTTATGCTCATGAGCTTGCTGCCAGGAGCAGCTGAAGTGAGATTCTTAATCATCCTCCTTTGCGAAGGGATGACTTACTCCCACTCTTCAAAAACTGAAGTAAGCTGACTTTTTTTCAAGAACATTTTCTTTTTAAGGAAACACGCTTCACACACTTCAGGACTCTGGATGAGAGACGATGGTGTTCTTAACTACTTTGAAAAGTCAGTATACTATGTTTTGGAGTGATTTTGCACTGGTGCTTCAAAACCCGAGGTCAAAAAAACTAAGTAACAATTTGTTTCTACCAGAGTGATGCAAAGGGGCATCATTTGATACACACAGAAGCATAAGGTTAGAATATGTCTGCATCATAATTCATATAGAAAGCATGATAACCTAACACAGCAAAGCTGATCCCTTCATACATAAAGGCCAGCCTCAGATAAATCTAAAGGTGCTCTCGGGTCTTGAAATGTCTAAAGCATGACTTGCATGGCCTTCCTCCGCCCCCAAGCCACCACAGCTTTGCTCTCTGCATTAGATACAAGACTCCACTAAGAAGCCTTTGTTGGTTCTGAACACACATCAGGTCACGCAGTCTCCAACAACCCTCTTGGCACAACGCCTGTCCATGGTTTAAACTATCTGCACTCAGTATCTTCTGGGAAACAAAAGCTTTGCAACAGAGTCTTTTTTTATTGCCTGTATAATGCAATGGGATGCTCTGAAAAATAAAATAAAAGCTAGCAATAATGTTATTTATAAAAACATGGTAAGTACCAAGGAAAACTTTAGTATGGGATTTGCAATAAAAAATTAAAAATAACACAAAAGATTTTCCAATTGTATAACTGATATCAGAAACACCAAGTGTATATATCGCAATACTGTGAGAGAATGACAAAAGCAATTTTTAATAAGAATGAATGAACTCAAATTTACCAGGATGACTTGTCAGTTTGATATCCACCAAGTCAATGATCCCATATATGAGTAAGAACTACTAATTATTTAAGCAATAACAAGTTGTTGTAGTGGTGACACTGTCAATTCCATAAAACATTTCAATTTTTCATTAATAGAATAAAGGATCCTTATGTATTCTAGCAATGACTGCCCTTGAAAAAATACTCACTGAAGTATTTCTAAAGGAACGATAAATAAATACATAGGTATTCTTTTCTTATTTTAACAGTTGCACTTTAATACCCAAAGACTATTTTATATAATAATATTTAAGTGCTTTTTAGAAAAAACTTATTAGAAAACATGGATTTTCTACTAGACATATTGTTTTCTCTTTTACCACAACACAAATGACCATGACAATACAACAGAAACATTTTAGAATTACAGATATAAACAAAAGAATGGATGTTGGAAAAGTTGAAAAGCATGACAATTGTATTTTAAAGTTTGTATAGAGATGAAGAAACTTTATTCTTCAATAAGTTGTTTTGGTATCCTTATGAATGCAATTACTACTACAATACAGCTCTTTGGCCATAGCTGTCCTTGCCCTGTAATTTACCATTCTTCCACTTTACTGTGAATATGACTTCTATCAGTTTATAAATGTGTAATTTTCATAACATTACAGATGAAAGCTCCACAAAATTCTGTTTCACTTACATAAAGCTAAAAATTTGCAAGGGCCTATTTTACTCTAATAAAGAAATATAATCTGCTTTTTTCATGGTCATGTGTGATATTCATACTGAAAAACCCCACAATATATAGCTGCTACGTTTCTGTGTCTTCTCACACATGTTCACACTACAAGCACCAGGATGTAACAAGGAGGAGATAAGCTTTCTGAACACAGAGGTACATTAGGTATCAAATTAAAATAGAGAGTTACGTAAAAGACAGCCAGTATCTGGGAGGCAGCTCCTCCTCCTCTCATCTCACTTTATTTAAGCATTTTATAAGCTTAAATAAAGCTTATCAAGTAATATAGTAACTAGTAACCTTTCCTTTGTCAAAAATCTCACGCCTACCAAATTCTGAAACGTGAGAAAACAGCAGTGATTCATTTCAAATCACGCTACCTACAACAGGAAAATAGTATTTTCCTGCCATATGTTGTAATTTATAACACACTAAAGGCTTAATGCCACGCCTCGTATCAGGTACCACTTCACAGATAGAAACTACAAGGTCCTTGGCTTTTGGCAGGGGAATGAAGAATTAAGAAAGGATATAAGAACATGTGGTTCTTACCTGTCGTTCCACACCTTTAATGTTACCCAGTCCACACCATCTATATTCCATTCCATCAGCCACTGATGCACCCATCTCACACGTCACTGATACAGCATGAGTTATCTGACATCGAAAACAACTACGCAGGGGTGGTAGATGTGAAGATGCCACCAGATCACATTCATTATAGCCAACAGAAAGAATCACAATGCTGTATGATGAGTGATTCACTCTGGAGAATAAACATGCTAATCACTATCACCAACAGAGCTGTGGCTATTGGTCTGCACAGAAGGCAGCTAGATCACTATAAAACTTCTACTGTCAGAAGATTCTGTCTTCCAGTGACATTTCATTTTTATGCCTGCAATTCTTAACTTTCAGACTTTTGTCGCCTCCTTGCAACAGATCCACAGAGTTGGTAACAAAAGCCTTTGAATACTACTGTGGTAATAGACTGGATTTGTGCCAGACAGGAGAGATGACTTACTAGCACGTATCTGCTCAAAAGGCCCCATTTCAGAAGTTTAGAGGAAGAATTCTCAGAAACCTAAAATAACACCCAAACACTTTCCAATAGCATCCCTGCAGTAACGACTGAAATAAGAACACCTATTCAAATATTCTTTGTTTTGCTCTGTATTGACTGAAAAGATTAAGAGATGCAGAACAGGAAGGACGCAAACATCATCAAAATCTGCACAATACCACTTATGACCACCTTCCGCGGAAGAAAGCTTTAAGACTTTTTGAAATACACAAATCTTGACCATTCCTAAATATCAGAACACAAAGTGGAGCAGTACCATCAGGTTATGGCCTCAGCAGACCTGAACTGGCATCATCGTCTTGAAGGAAAGAAAATTAACATCAGGCTGAATTGTATCACTTTGAGTTTACAACTGAAACTAGTCATTTACCACGTTTAGGGGTCAAATATTTCAGAGCTAATTAACACTGAAAAACAGTGCCTTGTAGGAATTTTAGGACTAAGCCCAAGACATTGGTGGCATTTAAAGCCTTTGCTCCCATTGAAATGAAACTCAGTGCCATTTGTAAAAGCAATTAAAATGTTCAGGAAACAGTCAGATAATTGGAAAATAATTACATGCTAAAACTCTAAGAACAAAGAAAAAGTATGCTACACCTATCATGTAATTCATTCAAAATACAAAAGAAATTACATTTTAATGATATTACAAATATTACATTTATTCAGTGTGTATGATTTATTATTAAAACAGTAAAATTAAATATTCTGTTTAATCAAACGTATTCAAAGTAACTGCATTGGTTGAAAATGCAAAATCCAATTTTCTTTTTAGCTCCATAGTGTTTCTCTTACAGACACGCACTGCGACCATGCTCTGTGGGGAACACCGCACGTTCCCTACAGAGCCATTTCCCCCTTGTCCTATCTGCTGCTTCTGACCACCCTAATTCAGCTTTGCAATGGACTCAAAATCCAATTTCTACTGAAGAAAGACCTGGACAGATTTCTGTGAGCTTTGGACTGTCCCCCTCAGGACAGCAAGCAGAAACAGAAGTACATATTAAAATGTTGATTCAGATACCACCGATTCTAAAGCTGAAGTCTTCTATGTAGTTCAGCAGTCTTAGGACTAGACTCAAACTTCTTTTATTTCAAAAATCTATATTTTCTAATAAAGAGCAGTGTTAATACAATAGAAAAAATATTTTATAAACCTCTTAATTTATTCCCAAAACTCCAATATCAATTTGAAGAATTTCTGAGAATAAAATGCAATTCTCAGATCATTCACGGTTTTTTCGCTGAAGTAATTTTCCAACAGCACAGATATCACAGAATAAGAGGGAGCGGTTGTGTTGATTTGGGGGAAATTGCATGAGTATTTAAAGATTTATTTTGGAAGTTGTTTGATTCATCCTGTTTTTTCACCAAGGCCCATTTTATAACATATGTGCTGTGCACACACATCTAAGCAAGATCTGAAGAGCTAGTCAGGAATTAGGAATAACACAGCTACACCACTGTGGCATCCATGAATGAGTTAGCACTCAGTGAGCATCTCTGCTCAGGCAGAACATCATGCTCTTACGAGTCAACAACCACTCTGACCTAGCTGTTCAAAGGTAACGCAGGTAACTGTGGACATAAAAAGGGTTATGCTTAGATGGGTCATTCCTGCCAATGTCAGCATTGTTTAACACTCCTTTTGCCACAAACACCTGCTAATTGTTTCCTAATACTCACATTTCCCTACCTATGTCTTCTCTTGGACCTTTTCTCAGTTCACCCTACTTACCTATTATTCATCTTATATTAGTTTTTCTTTCTACATATTCCTCTGCAAAGATACGTAATATATTGTGCAGCTACAAGTCTTCTTGAAGTGTAAACGGAAACTGAGAAATTTTAAAGTTACTTTCAGTTTTAGTTTAAAACTTTATCATCATCAACATAAGATAATGAAATTCTTATTCAACTGTTACCAGAGTTCTAGTAAACATCTGTAAAAGCTGTTTTAAATTACATGGATACCTTTTAATAGAGCTTTCAGTATTCTACAAATCACCAAAAATAAAATGTTTTAGGGCTTCTCCTTCTCAGTAAAGCATTTTCCATGGAGTTAGTGTTTAAACATACTAACTAGTGGCTACTACAACGGACAGACTATGTCAGCAGTTTAAGATTCTATTGTCTCAAAATACAAGAGATGGATTGTTGGAGAGTTCATTTCAGAAATTAAAATCTGGCATACATGAAACAAAAACTCTAAAGAACTTCAGATTAAAAAAGTAAGCAGATACATTAATGCATAGTTTATTATACTGAGTATTTTCCAAATGAAAGATCCAGAGTATTAATATTTTATTATTGTGGGAATAACTAGGTGTAAGTCAAAAGAATGAGCTACCGCATACCACATCAAGTAGGTTAATTTGCCACTAAAATAAAGTCAGTGTGCTAAAATAAAGTCAGTAAAGTCACAAGAGCATTGTGACATCTGACTGTGCTCATGACAATTCTGTTAGCAGATTGTTAGGCTTACAGGTTGGCTGTTATTGAGTCAATCTGCATACTGATTTTATATGATGCCTGCAACAGTTCATGGTACTCCCCCACGAAGCCACAAATATCTCATGTGCATGTTTCACCTGCAACAGCTGCACACAAGCAGCAGGAGTCTCTGAGTAGGGAGGAAGATGCTCCCTGTTACTATCCACTTAACTGTATTTTCCTTTGCTCTTATGTTCTCTTAAATAAATACAGAAAATCCAAACACTCCCTTCTCTCTCCAAGTTCCAGCTCTAACTTCATCCTGCCACAGAAATCGCGTACTCACACTTCATTTTCTAGTACGCCCTTTAAACTCACTGTATTGCAGCTGTTAAGGTTCTCCTGGCTGCTGTCTCCTGCTGCAGGAACTATAGGAACAGCATCCAAACTTAAATCAAGACAGCTACTGGGTAAATACAAATTATGCAGGCTGCCACTGGATATAACAGTTCTTTAAATACTCTGTAAAAGTCTTTTATGGGCCAGACATCACTTTAACGGGCATTCTCCCTGGAAAGGAAAATAGACACATTACTGTCCTGTTGTACTGATACAAAGATTCAACCATCATTAGACACATTAAGTCCTACATTATAAGACAGTAAAACACCTTCCGCTACAGCTTCAGAAAGAGCTACCGAGACTGTCGGCAAACTGACCATCCCCATCCCATCCTTTCTAAATGTGTCTGGGCCCTTCAGATTAGATTATCCAGCTCTAATGGAAGTAAGCATGCAACAAAAGTCTATCCAGTGGAATTATGACATACCTCTTCACCAGGCCAAAGACAAAGACAAATGCTACAGTAAAGGATAGTGGAGAAAGACAGTGCTGTTGAGTATATTGAAAATAAATTTAGATTTAATTTCCTCCCTACGGAACCAGCTGATTACAGTTCTATTCAACTCAGAGAAGAAGCACTCAGAAGTTTTGTGTCATCATTAGAAAGCATCCCATTAGTAAAGTAGGTCATGTAGCAATGATCTGATGAAAAATTGCTGGCATTTGGGTTATAAACAAGCAAATACGTTAATTCAGAAGGTGAAGAACACCAGAGCTTGCCTGAATTCTAAATAGTTCCCATCTGCCATAAGGAACTAAAGGCAGAGCAGATAGCAGTTTCTGTTATTGTCTACTTGCCTGTGATTAAATATGCTGTCGTTAGTTTCACCGAGAAAAACAATCAACTTTGCTATTCTTCTACATCTCCTTCAAATGGATGGCCAACTGGATACTGTGGTTAATTTTACATACAGCACTCGAACCACCTGATGCACGTCCTCTCCATGACCAATGATGAAAGAGAAATCATTCAATCACAGCTGCTTCATATGCGTTTCTATTCTGGTAAGAGGTATCCTGTTTTCTAGATACTGTGAAAGAAGCATTGCACCTTTGTCCTGTAGAAAGGAATGGCAATCCCTACTCTTGTATACACAAGAGTAGTACCTATATGAGAGATGAGGTGTAAATATATCGATCTTGTCCCCAGAAATGGATCTTTTTCCTCTAGTCAATCCTCACTCTCCCCATATACAGAACTTTTCCTTCCCATTTTTTTCTCAGCTCCTTTTCTTTCACTTATCTCAGTCCATCTTTTTTTTTCTTGGATAAAAAACACTTCCCCCCACCCCCGCTTTGGTATAGTCAGCCTCTAGATAAATGATACACAAGTCTGAAAAACTGATAACCACAGATGGCTACGCTTTGGCTTCTGCAATAAGAGGGAGTCTCCCAGGCCTTATTTTAAAAGGATCTTGCTTAATGGATTTTGTAGCTTATGGTTTTCATGCAGTGCTTTTCTTTTACTGTTATAACAAATGCTTGTCAGTAAGGGAATTTGCCACTGAACCCTTGATAATATACTTAATTCTGCAGTTCTCAACAGATTTGGAGTAATCCAGTTCTGCATTTGTTCTGTTAATGCTATGCTGCATTTCATGCTGGTCATCCAGTCGCCTTAAGCTTTTCAATGAAATAACAGGAGCTTAAATAATTTTCTATTGCTTTAGGATTTGAAGATTTATAAATACAGGATGAAAGCTTAATTCTGTTTGATTGGTTTTGTGAAAACTGTTTCCTTTATATTATATCAATTGCATAATTTCTCTAGTTTTAAAATCCTACAATTAGAGCTGTCATGGCTCAGCCCTGGCATCCCTGCGAACTTCCAAGAATAAAGTAAATCTTGCATAACCAAACAGTCATGATGTGTGTATATACATGCATTTTATTTCTTTATTTATTAAACATTGAGAGAAATCCTGAGTACATTTTGGCTTTAGTCTGTTCACCAGCACAGGGCACAAGAGTTCAGGTTCCATGCACCCAACAGAGGGTTTAGTGTCAGGCAGGTACTGCTCCACCAGCCTCCCATGGGAGCTGTGCCTATGAGGACTTGGCCAAATACTAAGGAGTCAATAGCAGTGGTCCTAGTGACCTTGACTGGTTCTGTGTCAGTTCCATAAGGAACTTAAGCAACACACTGCCACCTCCTTTGTGATCTATATCACAGAATTGGTTATGACTTCACTGTGCCTCCCAGTGACAAACAGCTGTTCAGAAATAGCAAAACCAGGTTCTTACAGCTGAACTGCACAGAGAGTACAGCACCATGGTAAAGTTAAAGGAACGTAATCCATAATCCAGAAAGCAGATTTGTGACTTTGTGTTTCAAGTTAAGATATAGTAGAGCACTTTCTCCTTATAAGGTTGCTTCCGTGTGTCATTGATTTTGCAGTTTATTATTAAAGTGTCTTACAAGAGAAACAGCAAACAGATTTGATGCTGGGAGACATATTAATGGCAAGGAACCTTAGAAAAATGGGCACTCTGATAGTTATTAATCAGACCGAGCTACTGCATGAACCTCCCCTTGCTCCCCTTCGCTTTGACAAAGCAGCAAATCCTCTGGCATCCTCCAACTCATTTTAACAGTTCCACAACTGCGGATTTCCCTTCTGCTCATGAAACAAACTGCTTCTTCAAAAAGTGTCACACTGGTTCCCAAGCAGTACTTACTACTTCATGACTCTACAATAGCATAATACATTCAAAAGTAATAAAAGCTAGTTCCTCTTTTCAAAAAAACAAAAACAAAACAAAAAAAACCCCAGGAAGTTATGTTCCTGTAGTCATCTGTGATTAGTTCTAATCTAGCTCTCTGGAGGAGGAGGACATGACATTTAAGACACTGAGCCCCTCTATTCCAAAAGGCTTATTCCTAATAGCACTGAGGGGGAAAATTGATTCTTTTGATCCCGTATTTTAATCTTAAATTTTAATTTGAACCATAAAATTTTAATAACTGTCCTCTAGATTTCAAAGAGAACAGCACTAACTATTTTCTGCACACTGCATATTACACATGTAAAGCCAGATTCCTTTGTATCTGCAAGAACTGCAAGGGCTGCTTATTAAATTAGTAATGACCAGCAGTCAATGGCTTTCTATCCCTTTGAGTGTGTGTTGTGTCTTAAGCCAAGAAAAGAAAATGACTGTTGTCTGTGTGGAGCTTTATTTGCATAAACATCATGGCATTTTAAAATAATTATGCGTATCGACTTCATATGGGATTTTGAAAAAATGAAGGATTTCCCTAATGATTTACTTATCGGGTTTCACAAGGTTGAGATGCAAAATAATTGCTTGTGCCCTTCCAAGAACTAAAAAGCTGATAATGAATTTTATACGGTACAAAGAAACATGTACCAGCTAGTGTAATAGTTTCACCATACGCTGCTGAGCAACAAATTTTCCAATATGAACCCAAATAGAGAGAAAGTTGGTTGTGTTAAAAGGCAGTTACTACAGCCTGCACAGTTTTCACGGCATTCTTTAAAATGACCAATAGCTCTATTTTGCAAATCAGAAATGTAACTTTTACCTTACAAAAGCAGAGAAAAAACCCTGTACTTAAGTTCTGCTGGAATAATAACTTCATAAACTGCAATAATTTCCGAGCCAGCTGACCTGGTCTAACATGCCTGTCTATCCTGCCAGAGGGCAGAGGGCTACCTGTCAGAGGAAGCGTGCAGCCTTCTGTAGCGTATGCTGCTCATACACTGAGACAGCACCTTTGACTTGTCACACTTTCAGTGGTAGTAAACGTTCCTGATGATAGCATAATTACACAGAATAGAAACAACCACATAAAAAGCTGAACTCCAATTCATTTTACAGGATCAGCTGTTTGCCTACAGTTCTTAGCTTAAAAGGCCAGGAAGGTTCCTAATGTTTGCAAAATGTACTACTAAAGGGATATTAAGGCAAAAAAGATATTTCTGAGGAAATAAAGACTTCTTTCATTTCCAATTCCCTTTAATGTAGTTGCTATTCATGAAGAAATTGCCTTACATTTTCCAAGTGATACAAAGGGGGAAAAAAAAAACCAAAACCAAAACCAAAGCCAACAAACAAACCAACCTTTTGGCAAATAACTGTAACTTTGCACACTAGTTTTAAATCCAATTTGCTTGTGAACAAAGGCAGCACAGCTTTACGGATTTGGCTCAGGCTTTGGCCAAATTCATAAGTATAGTTTATGGTAATTCTTACACCAAAATTCTTTTTTTCTGTTGAATGCTACAATATAGGATTGGGGGAAAAAAGCTGATGATATTTAAACCAAGGTAAACATACAAGCAAGTTACTGGGGTTTGTTATTGCTGCATCCCCTGTATGTGCACCAATACACCAATATCACAGCACTGTCCTAAGTACTGATGCCACCACTGCTCCCATTCCGTTATCCTCGTGTCAGCTTTTACATAGACCAGTATGGAGAGGGAGACTACAGCTCCATCTTCTCATTCCTGGTAGCCTCAGTGCAGATCACACCTTGCCTTGTCATCCACAGCACTGTAAGTATCACTGCATAGAACTGCTGGAATGCTACTGTGGGGAAATCAGAGCTTGCTTATGAAGGAACCAAGTCAAAGGCTGAATGAAAGTATCCTTTCATTTAAAATACTCATTCAGAAACAAACCTGAAGTTAAAAATCAATCTGTTGGTTTTTATGGTTATGTAAATTAAGATTCCTGTTTCCTGAAGGAAGTGTAACAGTTTACTTACCTGCTGTTCCAGGATGTAACACGAAGGTATTGAGAGGCATGTTCCCAAATCCTTCTCATAGCTCTCCCTTAGGATGTCAAGGCAGAAAATACCTATGAGGGAAATGTTTAAGACATCGTAAGACAAAGTTCTTTGGAAACAGAGCACTCTATTTTGTCAGTAGCTGGAAAACACTGAAAGTGGAGAATGGATGTGTGGAGGATGGAATAATAAGAAAACAATAAAAATGTTTATTATGTGGTTGTGTATTCATTGGATGTTATTTCTCATATTGATTATGTTATCCTATATGTCATGAAATGTTCCCACAAAACAGGCTCAACAGGTCAGCTACCGGCAAAATAATTAATACCTCATTTTTGCTAAACAAGAATTTTAGCAGTTGGCAGAGTTACAGCTTTTGAAAATGGAGTAAAAATTCAACCATTCCACAGAGATCACCAGAAAGTTATCAAATATTTCAATGTTTATCATCATAAAGTTCATGTTAGCAAAACTACTTCATTCCATTTTATCTGTATTTTGAGTATCCGTGGGAAATGTTGCTAGCAATATAAATTTAAATTTTAACAGTTACAGATTAAGATTAAAATCTCCTTTTATTTCTCACAGGTTCCTTCCTTCAATATAGACCCATATAGGAGTGATTTACAAGTCAGTGTTCGGAGGATACTGCAGACAACAAGCACAAACCACCTTACCCAAAAGTAATTGAGACAAAGTAACAAACATGGAGACATACAAACCAGGACAGAAAGGCAGGTTTTGAGGTTTCTCTTTTTCAAAGCCAATATAACACGTGAATGCAAATCTAAGTAGTGGAACACTGAAACTGAGCAACGCTTCCAAGGATGAGAAAAACTGCTGATACAGGATTAATGGACATATATAACATTAATTGTTCAATTCCACCATGGCAATCTACGACACGCAGCAAAACTTCTCCTTTGCTTTTCCTCTCCCCCTCCCTGTGCTCCTGTGTGCTCCGGCAGGCTGGCTGTGCACCGACAGGACACCTGACTGCAAAGAGAAAGGCTTCCAAATAAAAAGCTTGTCGTAAACATCAGCTCTTGCCTGTACACATTTGATTTCATTCTGCAAAATCTTAGGTTGATGTGTGTTACCTGGTGCAGTGCATCACTTACATGAAAGCTGTCACTGATTTTCTGCTTTCCCTAATTCTGCTTTAATTATATTGTACTTAAGAATATGTAGGCAACAAAGACAAAACAATCAAGGATGAATTAACTTCGTCAGTTCCAACTACCAGGAAAATAGTTTTTATTGTTAACTGGCCTCAGATAGGAGTTCTAAACTTCTACGGTAAAACACTGCCTTTTTTTTTTCCTTTCTCCTCTCTCCAAAGGCATTCACACAGAGAGCATTTTAATTTTCCACACTATAGCTACGTTGACCTTCCAGGCCTTGCAAAGTAAAGTATTTATGATTCTGGGGTTTTTTTATGGTATTGTTTCAATATTTTTGTAACATTTGTATTTCTTGCTGATGTTTTTGGCATTAAAAATCACTCAAGCTGTGCTGAAATATAATGATATTCACTGAACCATAGTATGGAAGGATAATTCAGTTCAGGGAGGTTATTCTAGCTCATCATGTACACAAAGGCTTGAAAGAAAATGCAGAGGATTCTCAGTTCTTGACATGTGCACTATTCAATCTCTCTTTACAAAAAATAACATGACACAGAAAATACTTCACTTACATATCGAAATTTGCAGCTTTATGTCTGAAGAGCCAGCCAGGCAAAACAGGTATCCAAAGCATACACATAAAAACACCTCTTATGGTCTTCCCAGAAATACACCGTCTTTTAAATTCAATTGATCATGGAAAACTCAAGTCTGTAAGAACTTCCTTTTTCTTTTCTTCCAGTAGCAGAGCCTACCACTCATAAACAATTGCATTTCAAAATATTGTAAGTAAAAAAAGTCACTGTTACTTTTCATATAGGCTATGATACACTTTATTTTCATCCTCATCTTCTAATTCCTATTCTCCCTTTTCTCACTTTGCCTTTATTTTGTCTTTTTCTTCCTTTCTCTTGTCTGTTGTCTTCAGTGGCAGTGACGGAAACTGAAGTGGAATAATACAGTTCTGTACTCATCTCAACCATTTTGCTCCCTGTGGTCAGTCTTCTATTCTACCATGAGTTTACAAACTTCAGCCACATATTCTCTCTTGAAGCTGACTGCTTTGCAAACTCTAGGGATCAACATCAAAAAATCAGACACATATATGAGTGTTTTCATTCAATTCCACTAGCGTCCTTTAAACATTATGCTGAAACCTTGACTCTGATCCAACGTATGATGGATTACCAAGAAGCAATGGGTGCAAGCAAAGAGTACCAGACAAATGATCTCTCAGCAGCTTATTTTCTGAAGAGGCAGAATATCAGCATTGCCTCAACTTAAATTTCCTTAGCATGGTGGTCATACCTGGGGAAACCGAACTGCAAGAATCCAAAAACAGAACTAAAATCACTGATTATATCTGGTTTTCAGGTTCCTGAATCCTAGTACTGAAAGTTGGAAAGCCAGCTCCAATATCCATAGCTTGAGCTGCTCAACTGCATGCTAATTTAACACAAGCTTTCCAGTCTTCTAATAATCTCTGAAACAAGACTACACAAATGCAGAATCTCTCCTGTCTTGGCATTAACTGCTATACAGGCCATTTATAGTTTATTAATTGACCCTTTTTAGCAGTCTGTATATTGACTGAACAGCTTGTCCAGGTCAGCATTCTCTGCAGTTCTGAACCATGCTATGATACGAAGCGCATGCTGACTAGTCTAAAATATTTAAGACAACAAAGTAATCCATAAAGACTACAACATAGCATAATAATTTTGAATGACTTATTGCTGTGACATAAAATAAGAGAATATTGTGAAAAACAGATAGTGAAACTTAGCTGAACATAGGTCCTGCCTGAATTCTGTTCTTCTTACACTGGATGCTTTCAATACAATTTCTATACTATATAATTTCTACACAGGAGCCAGATTTCAGAGATTAAACTTTTCACTGTCCTCACGGACAGAGCGTCAAAAAGAAAAGAGTTCAGAAACAAGAATTAAGAGATATTTTAGACTCCTATGTCATTATTACACTTCAGAATGTCAACGTGTTCTATTTCTGAAAGTGGAATTGATCCACAAGGATAGGCTTAGCAACCCAGTGGGTGCAAGAAGTCAGACACAACATTTGCAAGGGTGAGTTGTTAAAGATGGACTTAGCCCTAAAAGAGATGTATACTTCTGTGGTTTTCTGGGAGACATTTCAATAAGTTCTCAACACAATTCAAAAATTTTAATGAAAAATATCATCCTAACCCTGGATGGGGGTTTGGATTCCCAAACTCTTCAAGGAAAGTTGATATATTCTTGAATATAAATATAATTGCCTTCATAGCAAGTAGTAGCAACACTGTATGCCTGGCTTTTTATTGCTTTTTGCTATCCCAGTCCGGCATGATTCTCTCATACACTATGGTTGCAAAAACAGTTAATACATTAAAGAAAATTTCCATTTCATCTCATGATTTTCTTATAGCTAAGTTATAATAATTACAGAACTCCATAAATGCTGCAAAATTAACATTGCTATTCAGCTACCAGTCTGAAATAAGCTGCCAGGAGCCTTAGCTTACTTTGGGATTTGACATAGGAACTTACTAAGGCAAGAGTATTTGTCCTTTTTTGTCATTTAAAAAATTTTTTTTTCTTTTTTTATCTCCTCCCCCTCCCCTTTTTATCTTTAAAGCAAGAAGTTACAATAGCATTTGTTGAATGTGCACTATGAGAAGTCAGCTTTTTACATATACTTACTACATATAAATACTGATTTTTATACATACACACACATATACCAGGATACTCTGAAAGCTTTGTACTCTTAAGTAACATAACTCCAATATCATTGTAAGGAAATGCCAATACTCCTTCACATATATGTGTGTGTGTGTATATATATATATGCATATATATATAATATTTGGCCTGTTGTTTCTAATAGCTCCACTTCCTAAATTCAAGATTTTCTTTTAAAAAGTGGGCTTCCTATACCTTTGATAACAAAGAAGCTGGGAAACATGCACTGTGAATTCACATTTTCAGAAACAAATCAAAAGTAACTACTGAATTTGTTTATTAAGTATAAAGGTTTTGAAATTATTTCATATTTTAGACAGACATGAGTCACTATTTTTGAGCTTTTGATCACACTGCAGATGACCTTGTGATCAGTGACACTTGTTCTATTCTGAAGGGTTACCTCAGAAGACAACCAGTTGTACCTTTCCTTGCTTGGTGGACTTCTGCTTGTATGAGGTAATACTGCTCAGAAGTAACTACCTCAGAAAGTCATCATGAATTTGCATCCAAATAACATCTTTTATTCATTTTAGGGCTTCATTTAAAATCTGGGTGTTGGTTTTCCTCCATGCCCTCTGTAGATCCTCCTGGAATCAAGATCTACATCGAAAGGACCATCTTCTTTACAGACTGTAATCTCAAACACAATTCTCCTTTTAACAGGCTGCAAATCAGCTGCATCTGTTGTTGCAAATCCACAAGAGCAATGAATTCCCACAACAAAAATATTTTTTCTCCTGTGCTCAAAAAAAATCACTGGTAGAAGAATGGCTTAAGTGCCATTTTGTGTTTTGGTTTTTCAGTTGGGATTTGGTTAGCTTAACGTTTATTGTAGAACAGTGAAAAATTGTATTTATTACGTGGAAAAGTAAGATTGCTTTCCTTTATAAAGTTGGGTTTGTCATAGTTATCTACCCATCTGTTATGAATAAGATTGCAAAGAGAGGATGAAGTTCAGCAGCAGCAGGAAATCCATACTATTATTTTCAGGTTGAAAACCTGCAGCCCACTTTAGTATAGTATATTTCAAATGATGTCCACTTCTACCGTTACAGCAGTAAAAATTAATCACTCGTTGGCATTTTTACCTAAACGAATTTTAGGAACTAACATTTTGTGACAATTTCCACAGCTCCTATTCAAACTCTTCTGGTGCTGAGTTTCTGATGGATATTTGGTGTTCATTTTGTCTTTGTGAACCTATATTGCATGTTAAGAAATATATATGGAGCTGCACCTATGAAGACCTGTTCATCACACACCTCTCCCCCTTAACCTATATACAACACTTCAGTTCTTATCCGTAAGTTCTCTGAATTTCTACAGTATCATCATACCTAAAATGAATACTCTCTGTTTTGAGTCTCCACATTGTTTTTGAAAACAAAACTGAGACCTCCACAGCCTAGCTTTGACTGTGGGAACATCATATTCCCTGATCTGCTTCCATAGTCAAAGGAAGATGGGTCATAACTTCATGTTTTGTGAGCACCTCCATGAAGGAAACTCTCTGCTGACCGCAACAAGAACACACGGGAATTAGCTTCTCAAAGAAAACACACACCTCATGCACAATTCTGCTGAATTCTTAAATCTGTCCTCTTTCTCTCTCACCAATAACTGCTTTGCATTTGTACTTAAAATTTGTGCCTATATAACATCCCTGATCTGTCTAGGATGTGCTCACACAACTCTAGTACAGACGGCCTGCGAACTGACTGGGGGCTGTCTGAAGACAGCCTAGACATTCTCACCCAGCAGGTATGTCCAGGTGCACACGTTCTGGCAAGTAAGGTCTGTGAGTCTATGTGTTGGGATGTACAAATGAGAAAGTATTTCAGTTAGGAAGCTTGAGGGGCACCCTAAATAAGGAACTAGCCAGAAGGGCTAGCTCATCAGTGCTTGCAAGGAACGCGTTTGCCAAGTGCCCTATAGACACCCCAACAGAGTAAGAATGATCAGAACAGCAGCTAACCACACCACACAAGGTTTAATG
>VZZY01024020.1:52883-125127 GCA_013400335.1 Eurystomus gularis | reverse complement strand
TGTCCAAATCCCACAAAATGACATGCAAGTATATAAAATGCACTTTTACACACCAAATTCTTACTGAAGATTGGTTTACAAGATTGAGATGCTGTGCATAAATTAATTCTAATGAATTACCAGGCTCTGTCTATGCTGAATACTCGCTTCCAAAAACCTATGAAGACACTTCTGAAACACTTCATAGGTTAGTGTTCATCAACTGAGAGTTAAAGAGAACTACCTATAAATTCTATGTCAAATATTCTCTGTTCAGAGAACAGAATATTTAGGTGTATAAAGACTAGCCAAATACCGAAAGATGGGAGTAAATTTCAAACAGCTTTATGAAGAGAATACGACTGGAGTCACCCTGTATATTATGGTTTCAGGGAATCTAAGTGATGAAATTAGTCCCATCAATGCACAAATATAGAAGATTTTCTTCTGTTTACGAAGCTAAGATTTCAAAAGTTTCCAAGCAATAGCGTATGTCATTCACTTATTGTTCCAATTCCTTTCTTCTTTAATGTTGATTGATTTGGAGAGATTGTCTTTAATTCAAAAGCTGTTTTCATTTTAGTTTTCATCTTTCTGTCATGTTCCAAATGAGATGAAATTGAATTACCCTCAAGTATAAACAAAAGAGTTTTGATTTTCTTATTTGCTTTATCCCCCAAAGACTGCAAAGATTGCAAATAAGCATCTTTTTATTTCTCCTACCTCTAGCCTAGAGAACACCACAAGTAGATGAAAATCCTCCAATATCAGACCTTTCTAACAATTTGTGCATCCAAATGATAGTATTTCTTATCCCTCAGGAAATATCTATGGCTTACATTTTCATTGCTAAAATATCTTGCAACACAGTTTCTGTGCAATGGTTCTCTGTACTATATGATACTTGTGTCATTCTGACATGCAGGGGCTGATCCCTATTCAATTGCTATAAATCACCTGTTATCTGTGAAAGTAGCTTAAAAGAACAACATGAAGGTTACTAGGCCAAAAAGTTGATACATGTCATACTTTTGTCTAGATAGTGTGCTCTTTCAGACTCTTCAGGGCTCTACAGAGGATATAGTTATTTTATCACTCATCAGTGTTGAATATAGGAAAATATAACTACATGGACAAATATGAATGAGATCTTTCTCTACAGGTTACACTGTTCCCCTTTTAAGGAAAAAGAAAGAAAATGTAAAAAGTGTGAAGTTTCATGAACAAAGTATGGGTGAAGTGAGGTGTGAGAAATCAAATTTTGGGAATTTTTATATAATCAATAGGTCATGTCCAGCAAAGGCAAAAGAGTAATTCCAGTGTCTGTGCACTTTCCCAACTTCATACCAGGCTCTGTGGTGGAAGATAATCAGAATGTTTGTACTAGTATGAAATAGTAATAACTTTTTACTGGCTTTCTTTTGTTGGCAGTGCTCTCTTGTATAGCTCTCTCTAACTGCCTCTGTTCTTATGTTTTCCTACCATCCCCACTTAATTTCACTGTCAAGACTATGCTGTAACTGCCTGGCCATTCTCCAAAGCTGTGCATTGCTAGCATTGCATTACTGAGCCACGTTGCATAGACTGCCCAACTTGCTTTCATTTTATGGTATTTTCTTCCATCATTCACACTGGCTGAACAGAGCAGTGCTCGGGTTTACACAAGAAGAAATGCATATAATGACAAAGTCAGACATTGACTCAGGGTAGTTACATTTCCATGTCAGCATAAAAAAAAAAATTAAAATCCCTTCAAATAAACCAAACATTTTAGCAGTCCAAAAGGTCAGTACCATCCCCCAATGGACTAATGTAAAGGTGTTGTAGGTCAATATTTCTGACTTTATGGTGTTGAAAATATGTTTTTCATAGTACTGAAATATCACAGTTGTTCTTACTCCACATTTAAAGGCAACCTAGGAAAATATGCATCAGCAAATAAGGCTCAAGAAGACAGATGGGTCTTTCAAATGTTTAGTGCATACGAAAGCTATTGCAAATTCTCTGATTAACACTTTTGACTTATGCATAGTGGCTAGATCCCAGCAGTGATTTACTGGGCTTGGCTCAAGCACTGCACTGATGACATGTATTGCTTGTTATTTTAGCAAAGTGGTTTTCCTCCAAGCCAATTAATTCTGTTCTGATTTAATAACATACACTGAGTGTCAAAAGGTTCTACAGTCTCTTTTTTCTTTTCAAGTTATGCAGAGGAAAGGAGTAAAAATTAATCTGCAGGATTTTGAGGTTGCTAGGTACAATTTTAATCCATTTATTTTATTTATTTTTTAGGCCTATGTTGAGAAACTGCTGACCTAATGGTTTCTGGGTGGAATCTAGCTTGATTTCTTCCAGGGGAGGAAATTACCAAATATGTTCATTTGTTTTCAGCTATTGATTTTGGAATACATTCTTGTCCTGTAATACTTTTAAGTTGTTACAGCTAGTTTAGAAAGCACAGCACTGATCACTTAAGATACCATGAAAAGTAAAAATTATTTTACTGTTACATTCTCTTCACACATAATTATATATATGTATATATTATCTCTTACTAAAACATAATCCCTGTTAATAGTGAAATAGAAAGAATTTCCCTTTGATTGAAATGAAGCTAAGAAACAGAGAGTAGCAATCCATTCACACTTCAGGCTGCTAGTTTATTCTATGACCAGCCAAGTATCATCAGACAAAACATTTCTGGAGATTTATTCGCTGCCCATTTCAAAGACTTGAATGACAGGGAATTATGAGTAGAAGAAATGTGGTGACTTAAGTGACATGGTGACATGAAAAGTTACAGGATGCAGAAGCCCTCAAAACCCAAGCATAACTCTTTATGTGCTAGAATCCACACAAAGTAGGCTTTCAGATGAGTGGTAATAAAAATTGCAAAAACGCAACAACTGTGAAGAGGAAACATTGTAATTAGTCCTCTCTACCCAAGTTTAGGAAGAAAATGTTGAATTAGTGAACAATGGGTATATACTCAATAAATCTAGTGTAAAATGTGCCTTTCTGTCCCTTTGCACTGTTTGCAGAAGTGATGTGCGTTGCCATTGTTTTTAAAGCAAACGCTGTCAATAAAATAGTTTATTTTTACCTTCATTCTTTCTTCTAAATTATCCTGTATCTAATTTATCTAAATTATCCAATATCTAATTTATGTTGCCTCTTTACATGTATATAGTGCCAACTCTGTCAGCTATATATTCAAAGATGATACTCTGTAGTTCTCAATACAGATATAGATATATTATTTAAGCTTTTTATTCCATAATAATTATTTTTTTGTAATTAAGTGTTCAATGTCGCTTTTAATTTATGCGATGGCAAAGAAGATTTTCCTTGGTTAAATTAATAAATATACAAAATGCTGTGTTCATAAGACTCTGTCTCTTAAGATACTCTCACCATCACAAAATTCAGGATGAAAAGAAGATAGGCATATTTTAGCAAAGAAGGTAAAATAATTGAATTTGATAATATACCCAAGATTTATCTTAAAGTAATGGTAGTTATTTTGGAATCCTTCTTGTGAGCAATCTGTTTAAAAATGAAGCAGTATTTATCCAACGATCTGTAGCTGTAGGGAGTTCTGATTTTCTTGCTAATTTCTGCTATTCCTTCTTTCCAATACTTTGCCTACCATTTTAGTTTCGGCTAAATTGCTCCTCAGCTTTCTGGTGTTAACTTGACTCTTCATTTTCACTATTATTTTTCAGGCGTTTTCCCATAAACAGCCTTACGGTTCTTCCTTGAACCTGGATTTGAAATTGTAAATTGAAAGCAATTGACAAAACAAATTATTGGTTTGAATATTCCAAACATTTGACTCTTGGAAGGAGTCAAATACAAACTTTACAGGTTGTACCCTTTGATAATTTCAGCCAGAATTAACTTGAAAAAAAACCTCTCTCAGATAATCCACAGTACCCACATGTTTAAACCTGAGAGCTTTCAGTGAAATACTTAATTCAAGCACCTGAGCAAATATGGACTCTAGAGGGAAAGATGCCTATGTTTCCTACCCTGCAGCCACTTCTGCACTGTAAAGTTATTGATATTACAGCAGAAAACAAGGCCTCCTTTTGCTTAGTGGACAGTAGTTGTGAATTAAAACATTGAAAGTAAGCAGCCTGCCAGTCTCACCGACCTTAACACATCACTCTCCATGACAACATGTAACTCAGAGGAAGGAAGAATATTCCTGGGGGAAAGCTGAGAAGTGCAAAGAATTTTTAATTTTTTTTAAGTCTGGATGTAGTGTTTGTTTTTCTTAGCTGAAAACTACTGTTTGAAGTCCATTTGTGTGGGTAGATTACTTTATCTACTCTTCCTCAGGGAACAGACACTACACTATCACTTTGTATACACTACACTGATAGCGCCTTTGCATTTGAGCATGGAATTGTATGCCACTAGGTTCAAGTGCTTTATTTTCCCCTAGAGCTCTGAAACACTAGAGGAAACTTCCCTGTAAATGGAGGAGGTCCTTGTTTTATTGTTTTTTCTTTTAAACTTTGAGTTTGTATGTCAAAGGGCTGAAGAGACCGTTTAATATGCAGAAAAATTAAAGATGCAAGAGGGAAAGGGGTAAGACAAAAAGCATTTAAATAACAGACAAACCAGCAAAGTTTTAAAAATTATACTGTAAAATATAACTTGACAGACAGTTATAAGAGCACCACAGAGAAACTCTCTATAGGAAAGCTATAAATATATTACAAAATACATAACGTTTTCAGAAACAATGAAGTTGCTTAAGAGCCCAGGTCCCCACAACTGTCATTCAGATCGGGGTTCCAAAACTGTTGAAATGTCCTTGAAAGTTTTATCTAACAGCAATAACAACCATATTTCTGCACTCAGGTAACTCCTTTCACAAGGAAGGAACTATCATTTTTAAAGGATGAAGTGCCTCTCAGTGATAGCTTCAGTCACACTTTACTCCCTAAGTCCCACAACTACTCCTCCTTGCCTCCAAAGAAAGAGGTTATTGTACCTGCTACTGATCTTGCCAGACTTTAAATATGGAAGTAATAACATCAGAATTTCTAATCTCTCACTTCCATCTGGCATACAAGGAGGTTCCCATTCTACCTGCCTTTTCCACTGGCCTGGCAAGCAGACAGACACTTCTATGCCCTATGTATACCATTGAAATGGTCTGTGTCCAGCTCAGCTGCAGTTCAGATTCAGGAAGAGAAAAAACAATCAGGTTATCTGACAGCTTGATTGGACAAACAAGCTGGATAATAGGAACAGCAAGTGGAGAGTAACCCAGGTTTAAATAAGGTGGGGGAGGAGATTTTTTCCATTGAAAGCAAGGTCCTACCTCACACCATGCCGCTACTGTCTTAGAGAGATGCAGAGCCGCAACTCAAACTCGGATGTTACGTCCATGTCCCCTCACCCAGGATACATAAAGTCTAAGTCAGCAGTGGGACACAGACTTGAGAGGATTCATGGTGCTTTGTAAATGGCCTCAGTTTCGCCAGCTGTAAGAGATGAATAAGAGGAAAAACTACATTCCACCTGTGTTCAGTAAGGGACAAAGGATTTGAGACTGTAATGCAGGAATTGCCATTTCATGTAAGGTCATCTAGCAACCCCTACATAGGACTACTGAACTTCATCCTCAGGAGCGAAATAGGACATTTTTTCCACTGTTCAAGACAATATGATATAGAAAAAGATCACAAGAGAATAGGTAAGCATATGCATATATGCCTCTATTTGCACATGAGGTAGTTGGGAACTTTGGATGCTTGTTACACAATTTAAGCACAGCTTGAACCTGTGCTTAGGTCCACACTTGCCTGCATTAACATTATCATTATCCCAGAACATTATCTTGGGACAGAGCCCGCATTGTACCCAAACATGAGCCCACGAGCATACCTGTAATGTGGAGGGACTGGTACCATGAATGCTGCTTGCTTTTGTGGCACCATTGCGTATCTGTTATCAGACAAGTTGACTTGGGCCATGACATTATGTGCCAACAGGAAAGATGGTGGTTGTAGGTATCAGCAGACTACAGTTGCCTGTAAATGTTGAGAAGGCACCATGAAGACATCCTACATCTTTTTGACACAGTCAAATACAATTTAATTATCAGTCCAATGGTAAAATTTCAAACATCTCTTTACTACCACAGTAGACCTCAAAACACCTTAGAAGATAACACTACCTATTTTACAGGCGGAGAAACTTTGAAGCACACAGTAAGTAAAATAGTGTCACCCATAAAGGCAGTGGTTCAGTCATGAAAATTACCTGAGCTGCATCCCATCACAGGAGAAATTAAAGCAAGCCTCTCATTTGCTATAGAAAATTGCAAATCAGGTATAGAACTTAATTTTCTTTACTGCATTAGAAATCAAGTTTTAAATCAAATGAAATCAAATCCAGGTTTCTTCAATAAGCAGGTTTCCAGGGCTACTTTAGAACAGGTGTGATTGCTTCAGCAGGATTTTTTTTTTTAATAGGACAAGTGTAAATCAAATACGGGGCAAGCTAAGTATCAGTACACTGGAAAATTCTGCTAAAATTTCTAGAACAGGTTCAGGGTTTTTTCTTTCCTCTCTATTACATTTACTTTTCATTCTAATACAGACAGGGTCATTTTAGGTCTCATCTTTCTAGAGAATATAGTCTCACTTCTGAGTGGAATTTTTCTCCAGGGCTGGGTGTTAGAGGAGAGAGGGGACTCATGGGCTTTTTCAAGGGTTAGCATCTCTCTAATGGCTTCTCTCTATCTACCTTTGCTGCAGAAATGGGGAAAAAGAGAAAGCAGTGGCACAGGGAAGCATTTTTTTTTTGTGAAAGAAAAGCCAGATCAACCTGCTGGAGTTCCTAGAAGTCACTGTCTAAGGCTTCAGTGTAAAGAAACTCCAAGACTACTGAAATGCTTTTAGGGTGAAGCATTGTATAAGATATAGGATAGCTTATATTTATATCTAAGGAAGCAAATTCTGCCTTCTGTTGCATCTCACGTTATTCACATACTTCAATGGTAATGGAGAAAAATCAGTGGGAGCTAAATTTGTAGGGTAACATGTCTGCCTGAATGGTAATCTGTTGTGCAAAAATGATCAGATGCTCTGCTATGTGATGGGAACATCCTAGCACACATCCTCCTAAGACCCCACAGCCTCAAAGGCAGTGATTATTTTTCACTCAATCCAAAGATGTCAGTCATCAAATGTAAGCTCTTCTCATGATCTTGACAGAAGTTAATAGGAAGATTTCTCATCAGTCTGGGAGATATCCCAGGTCTGGAAATTTCACTTTCCTTACTTCCGCTTTATAGATCTGTAACTAGAATGAACGTCAGCCTGCGTAATTTTCCTTCTGCTCTGTTTAGCAGGCTGGCAGTAAATGCTTAGGTTTTTGTTTGTAGTAATCTACTGTAACAAGAATCTTTTCATCCATTACAATTTCAAGAGGGGTTTTTTTTTTCTGATCATTTCCATGTAAAAGCCACTACAAAAATGAAATTTTTTTTTTCAACATAAATATATTATTTTGATCACCCTGCCCTTTAGAAATAAAGATTCATTGATCCATACACTTTCTGGACAGAAAGGTTCACAGTAAATATCTTGTCTGCCAGTCTATATAACTAGGTCATATAGTATTTTTTTTTCAGAAGCTGGATTAAAGCACTTAAAGCCAGAAAAGCTTGTATCATACTAGAGGACTCCTAGTAAGGTCCATGATCTCCTTTTGTAGGCTGCAGAAAAACATACATAAAATATAAGGTGTGATAAAGTCAACCTAATATTTCTGATCTTATGACTTACTGGCTGTTCTTTTCTCATGGAGGATGATAGCTAGCTATCTAATCAAAATGCATAAGCAGTGTCTGTTCCTTCCACCCCCAGACCCATTCATTTTCTACTCAGAATCTCTGCTTGGGGTAGTATAATTGATTTCGACATAATTTACTGCTTACTTGGTAATGCAGCATTGCAGTCTCTGATAAAAACCGTATCAAGTCACAGCACCGGTCTAGAGCTTGAAAGGGAGGCAGTGTAATCACTTTCTTACCCTAATGCACCTCCATCTCATTTCTGCTGGGCAAGGAGCTGCAAAGTAATCATTGTTAAAAGATGCTGGCTCCAGAGAGGGTCTTTCACTCCTCTGCCTGACCACTTCTCTTTGTCTCGCTGCTTTATTTCATGAGGAGGCAGCGGGGAAACTTTTCATTGTTGAATTGTCATGGAAATAAAAGGCTATGATTATAGTTGCCTACGATCAGACCTCTACCTCTAGCACAAAGATACTTGTTCCTGAATTACCCTGGAAAGGAGTAGTTCAGGAGGGTGTGGAAGAGCAAGTACTAAAGAGGGAATATTTTGCGTTAACATCTTTGTTATTCCACCCTGTCTGCATACCCCTAAATATTTCTTATTGCTCCCAATGCCGCCTGTGTTTGGCAATGAAGCGGGAAAGACCACTGCCTCTCTGTGCTCCTGGCCCCTGCGCAGAGCCACGGTACCGCTGCGATACGTGGGGGTCTGTCTGCAATGACTCCTCACCTCCACCACTCCCACCACCAGCGTCAGCGGCCACTTTCAGCAGCCCACAGCCTGGCTGCACAGCATGCACCCCAGCAGTGTGAAGCCAAAGCTGGTTTATAAAATTGGCTAATTACAGATGCTGAGCAGAGCTGAGGGCTGCCAGATGCTTTGTGGGGGATCTTGTGTGGCTGCTCATAGATCCAGTCAGGCTCAGCTATGTCTGTAACTTCATGGAGACCTTCCTCCATCTCCCTGGCCACCATCTTCTCCGACCCATTTCTTACAGGGGCCAAAGCTTGCTGAAAAACTCTCTCTGATTGGCTGATTTTCTTGCATTCCCCAGCTGACAGGGACTGACAACCAATCAGAGCTGCTGTAACAGATGCTAGCCACTGCCCTCCGTGCCAGGATGGGCAGATCCCTTAAGGGAAAGAACAGTGGTGTTCCCAAATGGTGACCAGCCCTGCCCCTGCCACATCCTATGAGAAATGGGGCGGCTCTGCTTCCCCTCTGCAGCTCCCACCTGGGCCAAATGGCATCTGCTGTGTGGGGATGGAGGTGGAGAACCCTGGAAGGGGCAGAAGTGGTATGGGGAGCTAATGCCACCACATATAGGCTGGCTGAGACCTCACTGAGCGCACTGAGTGTACTGGTGGGGAGGTGAGGGACGCGAGAGGAAAGGACTATTCGGTTTTGGTGCCTGGATTTCCCCAGTAGTGTTATTGTTTTCTGTGATTTATGTATCATTTGCATAAGCGGCTAAATGAGCACTTGGTTACAGCAGTTCAGACTGTCCAATTTCACTGAGTATCAGACAGCCTAGATCCTGGGCTGTAATCATCTCTTCATCTCTGGGGACTACTGGTTAATTACCTTCTACTGGTCACTCCTGCAAAATTGTGAGGTATGGCTACTGGTTTCAGGGAACTGCTTAGCCCTGTCCATGGCCAGCTGACTCTGTACAGGGCTCTTCTGAATCACCTGCCTTCTGTCCTATGGTCATGTTATGAAAACAAAGGACAGATAAAGTATCACTTATTAAAGAAGACTACTTATCTTACCCTTCCTACAGCTGCAGATTTTATTAAACAGGCAACAGTAAACAAATTTGTGAAGTTAACCTCATTTTGTTTGAAATCAAGATTTATTGAAGAGGTGAGTAGGCATGAGGTTTTAGAGGCACAAAATGTGCTTTGCTTGACAAAGAGAGACAATCAACATAGCTTTTTTTTTTTTTTTTTTTAATACTGAATAGCAGTAACCACTCAAATAGTTTATGCTAAAAGAATTCTTCCCACAGTATCATCCACTCAAACTCACCAGTGGCAGTGATTCCTTGCGCTGATTCAGACTATATACTTATCTTTGAGAGTAAGGAGAAGATCTCATCTAAATAAATAACTTGAGCCCAGTCCTGGCAGGTGCTGAACATTGTTGATGACCAGCATCTAAGTTGGAGGCACATGTGGGAAAACTTGTGCTTCCATATGCAAGGCTGTTGTGTCTGATGGCCAAGAGCACACACATAGTACCAGTGGTACTGAGTCTGATTGGTGTGGTGTCCTTGGTAAATATCTGAATGAAAGCAATTGCAGTTTCTTACCTTGCAATAAATCGCTTAGAAACAACTGCATTTCACAATCCGGTGTCCAAACTGTAATTGAAAAAGAGCTACATGTGACTGTAGGCAGGTAAGCGTTCATACCAGCTGGCTTTTAGTTGTTGACAATCTAATCCAGACCAGCTTTATTCCTGTATGTTGTAAAACATTTTACTTTTACTTTGGCAACAAAGTAAAGGGCAGGATTTAGCCCAAGATGCTACTGCAGGAAGAGACAACAAGCATGAAAACAGTGTTTACAGGGCATGAAACAGTAAAATAATAGGTAGTCTATAGTAGATAATCTATTAAAAAAAAAAAGAAAAAGAAAGGGAAAAAGAAAAGAATGAAACAAAGATTTGTTACAACTGAGAATCTTTTCTGCTACTTTTCTGCTACTCATTGAAAGTTAAATTCAGGTCTATGCAGCCATTTCTACATTTAAGACACAACTCAAAGCTCTTTGCAAGTAGCACTGTGGCATGGGAAAGCTTTGTCTATTTAAGAGATAACTAATAGTTTTCCTAGCTTCAGTTAGTGCTATATTCTACTCATAGATGGGGAAAAATGCCCCCAGATAACCTAACAGACTATTGACACAAGCCCACAGAAGCCACGAAGTCAAGACTGAAACTGTTCTCAGCTTACCCTGTGAGGCTCAACATAGCACCTCAAATGCTGGATACAATCATGTGCTCTCTTGGGTCATCTTAGAGGCATTTGTCAAAAGTGTGCCAAAGAAGAGCAAAGTGAATTCAAGATGAGATTTTAGTCCTACTTATACAGTCTTCAAAAAAATCTGAAAATTGGTAGAATTCCCACTGAATTTCATTATCTGAAAACTGCTTGTTTATTTTGCTTTGGTTTCCTTAAATTATTGCCTTTCCTGCATATTTAATGTAGAAGGTCAGGGTACATGTTTATTTGTTTATTTTAATAAAATATTGAAATCTTGATAATTTTGCATTTGTCTTAATATATTCTAATGTTTTTAGGTATATTCTTTGTTCTGGGATCTTAAAGTGATGGAAAAATCTATGTTTAGGAAACTAACAAAAGGGACACTTGTGTTTTAGGGGATCGGCTGGAGGTGGCGAACAAAAGGATACCTGTCAAAGCGTGCACAGGAGTTCATGAGTTGGACTATGCTCTTTTGTATGCTCAGGTTCTAGCCTCGAGTTACTCATGTGCTT
This sequence comes from Eurystomus gularis, assembly GCA_013400335.1. NCBI lineage: Eukaryota > Metazoa > Chordata > Aves > Coraciiformes > Coraciidae > Eurystomus > Eurystomus gularis. The sequence continues at coordinate 113,824 of VZZY01024020.1, read as the reverse complement.
GATATTAAGCACACGCCTAAGTCTGTGCACGACTGGAATCTATTATTACCATGTTGACATACATTTGTTCAGGGTTTGATTCTGCTAACGTTTCTGTTGGCAACACAGAGAGATGCTGTAAGGTCCTGCTGTTCAGAAAGGTAATACTCTGCGTGAGGAAGATGGAAGCGATTTTGAGGAGCTGCTAATGCACTAAACTTTAGAGGCCATTCACAGTAAACCACATTTTAAATACATTTCCATGGTCATGTGTATTTCTAAAATACCTAAAGACATCAATCAAGTTGTAGATTAAAGAGATATATACCAGTATCCAGCCTTGAGAATAAAACCATTTAAAAAGATTTATTAATGGTTATTTAGATATTTAAGTCCAGTTCCTGTAAGATCTCAGTTGTGTGAAGAAGTGGTTTTAAACCTGTTCCTTATTTATTGGCCTTACAGCTATAAATATATATTTGGCCTCTGGATTTTTGGATAGCATTAAAATATTGTTTGTCTGGGTTGAAGCCTAATAACCCAATTTTTGTCCAAAGCAAAAGTTTTGAGAAAAACAGATTTCCTACCATATATTCACCATGGCAGCTGCTGTTATTTAATTGATAACATTCTGGTAATTCAAAATAACTTCTACCAGGAGCATAAACTCATACTTGTCTACTTTGTCTTGGGACTTGAATGTGTTTTCCTGGAGTGTTTGAACTACATGCTCAGGCAATCCTAACCCTCTGGTTTAAATCCAAATATTTCAGTTCTGTTTACACATCCATTATCCTGGAGAATTTAATGTGCCATTTCCATCACAATTAGATTTCTAGTAGCTGAACTCGGATTGCTTTCTTTGGGCGCAAACTTGTACAGCTTGGATTTGTGAACTGACAACTACAGAGACTTTATTCTTAGTAGCCCCTCATTTCAATACAATGCTGTGTGGGAAAGTAATGAAATATGATGGATGGAAGTGATGGAGTCAGTTTTGTTAGGCTGTGCATGCTCCACAATGAAGCCTGCTGCAGGGACAAGACACTGCTTCCATCTCCTCCTCCTTTTCTTCTCTTTCTCCTAGCCTATCTCTGGCTAGGCAAGCCTGCTGGCTGAAAGCTGTGTAGCATCAATTTAGAAAAAAAATAGCTTTGCTGGGAAAAATCTTTACTGACTTAGGTACTAATGTGGCTAATATTGCTAATATGCTATGTAAAGCATTTCAGCTCCTAGCTCTGCATGTCATGATATGGTGCTACACCCATCTGGTTAGCAGTAGCACAGGATCCCTAGCAGAATGCTGATAGGAACATAGGCAGATATTCTGCATTTTCAATACTGTTGACAATCTTTTGAAATAGCTGCTGTCATTCAACAACAAAAATTCCCTTATCAAACAAGTATTTCTTTGCAGAGAGCCTTTGAAGAAAAATTCTAGGTTAGACACCCCTGGCTTGACCATGTATGGTCTGTTTATAAAAGTTGTTCTCACCCACAAACCTGGGAAAGCGGCAATTCTCAGTGCCTGTAATAGAGATTATGTCTGTCTCTTCCTTTGAGCTCCAACTTAGTGTGGTGATGAAGTGGAACCTTACCTCCATCCCTCCCTGCACCACTTCCCCACGGTATTCCACACAAATGCAACTCTGTACCAGTAGTTTCGCAAAACTTCGGTTAACCCATAATTTCTTTCATATATTGTCTTTCTTGAGATTAAGGGCTCTTACTAGGACAAATAAATCAATCATTAAAGCTAAAGAAAAAGCTAATTCAATGTCAGTTTGCTTTCTGATTCTCACCCAGGTAAGTATTATAGGTTAGACTATTTCTGACAGAAAAGTTCTATGCAAGGAAAGTTGTTCCTCTTTGCAACCTTGCCTGTTTCACATGCACCAAACTGCAATTAATCTGGTCATTATTTCATCCTTGCTCAACACCTTGTTGTTAGAAAGGCAGAGGTAGAAAGGTAAGAGAAGGCCATAATCTGTTCCTGCTACTTTGCAGGAGCAGTTTCTTAATAGGTTTTTGTTTAGGAGGCAGGACAAATCTGAGTCAATGTTTTGTCCTCTCTTTGCTGCATCCATCTGGCCATTGTGCTGGGAATGATAATGTAGACAGATTGCTCATGGGAAAGAAACTTAATTCCTTATATGGCTGCACAAGACAGAGCTATATAAAACCTTTAGAACATTAAGTTGGGTGGACAAATTATTTTCTGACATGATCTATTTGTAGAAACATCTCGTATTGGCCAAGAAGTATTATTTAGAGAAGGATAGTCACTTGGCCTATCATCTACTTCAGCTATCCTTGGCCCCACTCTTCTGCTATTTTGTTTCTTATCAATAACAGCTACATAGCATCATGTCTCAAGTGTCTAAGTTAAGAGCACGTGATTGTGTCAGCCTTGAACTCTGTATGGGGAATATTTAGAACAGATATTGGCCCCCAAATACCATGGAATGAAAAAAGGTCCATATTTTCTCCATACACAAACAAGCGTACTTGCTTCTTCATTTTATATCAGTTGAAAAACACTTGGTGAACCTGAACTCCTAGCCTAACTCTGTCTTTGCTGGTTTACTGCATCTGCACTATTCAATATGGGAAAACAAAGCCATTAAAGAAAGAATTACCTTCTTCAAGCTTTTTTTTTTTTACTTCTAAGGCCTATAAATTAGGTACAACACAGCACTGAAGTGAATTCAGTGCTTTCAGACCAGAGTTGCCTCATTTTCAGCAAGCTTAAACATATCTGGCCAAAAAACTCAGACCTATTGGCTATGAGCCACCTGTGCCCCATGTTTTGCTTTATTTCGTGGGGAATTGTGGCTATAAATGTGTTTTGAATGCTAAGATACCTAGCTCAGCCACCTCCTGCTTAAGGTGAGTTGAGAATTTACAAATTAAGAAGCCTGACAGTAAATCTTGAAGTATCTGATCTGGTAAATACGCCTGATGTGTAATGCTGGTGTGTCGAGGTTTAGGTTCAATCCAGACCTACAACAGACGCTCTCTGTTAACCCCTCTTTCCCACCCCCAAATAGAGAAAGAGAAAGAGAATAAGGGAGAGAGACTTATGGCTCCCTCCCATCCCAAATGGGAGAAGAAGGGAATGAGAGAGAGGCTTCTGGATTGGAAAACTAAAACAACTTTAATGAAGATAATAATAATAAAATGGGATATATACAAATATATACAAAACCAGTATTGAACCCAACCTCCACTGATGGCAATTACACCACCATCACTACTGAGGCTGTGGAACAGGCACTGGCAAAGTCCCAGACTGGGCTCAGCAGAACGGGAACTGGGTTCAGGAACACACGAATCGGGATCAAAGGCTGAAGAGAAGGATCCCAAAGGCAAGAAGACCCCAAGAGAAGTGAAGGCCAGCAGAAGGATCCCAAAGGCAGATGGGAAGGGTTGAGACCCTCGTGATCCCTCAGCTTTATACTGAATATGATGTATACGGGATGGAATCCCTCATTGTTCAGTTTAGGGTCCCCTGTCCTGGCCACTCCTCCCCGCAAGTGCAGTCTTTCACTTTCTGCACCTCCGTACGTGGTACACAAGAGTTAGCAGTGACCTTGGTCTGCACACCAGTCCTTGGGAGGAACTCTAAACATCAAGCGTTATCACTGCTAGAAGCAGACACTGTCTGCAAAAACATGCTGTTAGCTTCAGAAAGTGCAGCTAGTTAGAAGAGACTCAGATGAAAAGTAAAATCACTGAACAGAATTGGTTTGGTTCTAACTCAGACCAGGACATGGTGTTAAACACAAAGCTATCCAGGATACAACAGCCGTAATTTTTATTAAAGAAACAGTGGGATGGGGACAATACTGATTTCCTCCTTTGTGTATAGCCCGGTGGCTCCGAACTTCCTGATAAGTGAAGTACTCAAGACTTTGACCACTCTCAGCATGTCTTTGGTTCAAACATTTGTTTTCATGTTTCACTGCCTCCCAATGGTTAGAAAATACTGCGAAAAGGCCCAGAACCACGTATTCCCAGTTTTTCAGCATGCTCTCACCACTGCTACAGTTACACTGTTTCTTTCTTTGACCATAAGAGGTTTAGGTACCTTTCTGCTTATTTCCCAACTTCACCAGGATGCAGTAGAAGGTGTGTTCATCCCAAATTTACCTGTAGCTGTGAGATAGACATACCATACTTAGCTCAGGCTTAGCTGTATCTTGTTGCTCATGTTGCCTGTTTCCTGATGCAGCTGTCCAACTGGAAGGATATTATAGAATACGTAGATAGGAGTATCTCCAGTGTTTTCTAGCAAACAAGCAACCAATCATCCAGACTCATGAAAAGGACTGAGATACCATTTATCAATCAAGTCCCTCAGACTCCAGCTAGCCACCTAATTCTTGTCCTTAAATGTAAGACGAATTTCACACTCCATAGTCTATCATTTTCTACTAGCATGTTATCTGTCAGGTGTTATGAATCTCCTTCTTTGGTATCAAACTTCATTTGTGAGTAGTTTATTAACTCTATTCAAGAATTAAGATTATGCTAAGAGTATTAATCTCCATAGGTGAAGGGCTGTGACTTTCAGCCTGACAACGTCTACCTCCATCGTAAATATAGGCCTTGCAACTGATGTTCACAGAGCATCAGTAATTCAGTGTCTTGCTGAAAAACTCTCTCTCAGTGTTCTTGCTGTTTAACTGGAAATTCTGGGATCTTAATCCCTGAAGTTTTAAGACATGCAGATGAAATACAACATTATTGGGAACTCTGGTCTGAACATAAGTATATGAGACATGAACATGAGAATTAAAATAATATTTTTTTTGTTTCCTCTCTGTTGCTTCTCTTTTCCAAACTTCTGTGGTTTGCAAAGTGAAATAGAGACAAGGACTTCATTTCTCTTCCACCAATCCTTCAAATGTGACATTCGAGAGATTTATTAAGAGCAAGTGTTAAACACTTTATTCTTTTTCTCATAACTGTATCAATAATTTATGCACTATAATATTATGACTAGATATTCGCTAAACTCTCTAACATAATTAGTGATGAAAAAGGGATGCTTACTAACCACCAGGCCAGTTCAAGTACATGGCATGAATTTGTTACCCAGTTTTGTTCCAAATTTCTACCTTGTTATCTTCATCTGTCAAATACTGTGGCCTCCTGGCAGATCTTGTGCGGCACAGTGTGGGCCATTGCTGCCTGGCAGTGCATCCTTTTTCACTAGTATTGATCCAATGCTCATGAAGTACATTTTACAGCACAGGCTGATGTCAAACATGTCACCATCTTGTTTGGCAACATCTTTTAAGAAACCTGAATAGTTCAAGGGAATTTCTGAAATCCAGGTCTTGGTAATCAGCTGAATTTCTCTTGAGATTGTTATTTAAACTACAAAAAGCATAACAATATTGGGTGTATGCAGTGACAGTTTGTTTAATTGGATGATATCTGTGGGTTTACTTATTAGTTATCAACCAACATGTTAATCCATTGTGAGAGGCATACTCTTGTTTTTAAAAAATATTTACTAAAATTAATGGTCACAAATAAGTCTGGGACTGTGGTGGCGTATGGTAATATATTACCTCAGTAATAGATGAGATTAAAGGGTGATTAACATTCAGTCTTTATACTGTCTTCTGAAACCATTGTTTTAAAAAGTGCCTTTGATTATAAAACATCTCGCTAAGAAACTTAGGTTTGAGACTCTGCTGAGGTCCAGCCAAGCCAGTGTCAAGTTTCAAACCATACCTACTCAGTGGCTATGTATAGCAGTCAGCTTCCACTGTTAAAGAACTACTTTATGAATTATTTGCAGGTAGAAAAATAATGTCGACATATAGTTTTATGAATAGCAACATAGTCCATTTAATGCCCCATTAATGGCTTTTTTCTTCTTCCAAGTATAAGAACCTGCTCCAGAGGACATCAGTTTCTGTTGTGAGCATGAAGATTGACTCTTCAAGCTGATAGAATCTTGTTTACTATTTCTGGGGCCTGTGATCTTAACTGCAGAGTGATCCTTTGTAGAAATATAAACAATGCATCACTATCTTCCTTGGTAGAGACATAGTCCAAGCCAGTGATCATGAGTGATACCAGTAGCAGACCACCCCAGCAAGTAGAAAATCCCCCGTAATCTTTACAGTTGTCAAGTTTCTACAGCTGGGCTCTGCTCAGAAACATGACCCTTGGTTCACACATTAGCAAAAAACTTTACTCCTGTGTGGGGAGAAAATCCAAGCTGAAATCACAGGGTTTCATTTAATTTCCTCATATAGCATCTATGATTTAAATGGTGTGGAAATTCTCATCTACCAAAAAAATCAGAAAGCAGACTCCTCATATTTTATCAAACTTCTAGTGTATCATGCAGTTAGCATTTTGTCCCTACTATTTCTTTGGTGCATCCATCTGCCACATTATATTATTTGTAATTCCTCTCCTGGATAAAGAATCAACATAGCATCAGTATTATTACTGTTCTTTGAATAGAGCAGTTAGCCAAAGTGCAGAGCTTCACAAACTGTTTTCATTAGGGGAAGTGATAATTGAGTCTGGCATCTCTGATGCAATCCTGCTCATTTACAACATACAAACCCCTGTTTCCTTAAGCACAGAAGAAATCAAAGAGGAGACAAATTCTTCACAGATAGCTCCAAACTTCTTTAATCCAGCCTCTGGCTAAAAAGTTCTCTCAGATTTTTGCACTGCTTCTGTGGTTACATCTGGTACGTTCTTCTTGCCTTGTCTCTCATTTTCTCTGGCCAATCTGCTGTCAGTCTCACACCTTTTCAACATGTCTCTGTATTATGTTATTTCTCCCACATATGTGCTTGAAGCACCTTTGTGTTGCCTTTTGATCTGTGTTTATGCTTAAAGTTCAGGTAACAGTAGTTTTAACTCCTTGCCATTAAAATGAGCTTAGACTTTCTTCAGCTGTATAAAATTAAAGGATTTTGGTGCCCTAAACTTCACCAAGGTTAAATTCAACACCCATCAAATTATAAGGCAGGTAAGAAATGCTTGCTTTTGAGTATTGTGGAAGAATTTGGTAGCTTTGTGCAAGAAGGTTAGTGACGACTCTTGGCAAGGGATGTGTGGGAAGGCTTCTAAAGCCCAGCCAAGATGTCTAACGAGATCAGAGCTGCAGGTGCCTGATTAGTTTCAGGCCACTCTTTTCTAAATTCTAAAGCTTATGTTTACTCCTCCAGTTTAAAAGCTGTGGTCTTTATCCGTATTTCTGCAGACAGCTCCAAAAAAATGTTTGAAGGGCATTTGAAATGTTATTTCTTGAGGGAGTAAGTGACATTCAATAAGTTTAATCACCATTACTCAGTGCCCAAAACGTGAACTCTGATTCATATTCTAGTTTTATTTTCCTTCCACTGGCACAACATTTTACAAAAAGGAGTCACATGAGGGTGGGAAAACATATTTGGAAATATAAAGCCAATCAAGATCCAAAAGATGCAAAACAGTGTGTTCTACCCCCATTGTGAAGGGGCAGTTTTAGGATTGTGTTGAAAAATTCCATGTTAAGGAACTGGTCGATAAAACCAAAACATCTGAAGTTAAACTTTCTTCCAATTCCATGATATATTTCACATGAAATGATTTCTAGCTGTGATGTTTTCTTTATATTTTATTTGACCACAGTTGTTCAGCTTGTCCTTGTATAAATAGTTTGTGGATTTGGATCTGCCTTTCATCATACAAACATTAATATGCTTCCAGAGAAATACACAGATTCATATGTAATAGGGTTAGAAATGTTAACCCACACATGCAGTCACATATGTACAGTACATGTGCATACACAGACGCAAGGGTATTTTAAAAAGAAACAGAACCTTTTCAGAGAAATTTTGCCATAAATTGAAGAAAAATATTTTAGAATAAACATACTGATTCTTTTCAAGTCTCCTATGAAAAGACGTATTTCACAAACTCCTTGATGAAGGTCACCCAGGGACTACTGTCCTTCTCACAATCACCATAGTGGGCTGCAGAAGCAATTGAATGACTGATAGAAAGTTGGACTAATTTGCGGATTATTGTGCGAGTTTTTAAGCTTTCTAATCTGAAAGATTCCAAATAAAAAGAAAGGGCAGTATCACATGACCCAGCCACAGCCATTCCCTTAGCTAAAGCAAAATTACATCTAGACTATCTAGGCTTGGCTTCTGGGTGACCTTGATGTTTACAGATGCAAAAAATTCTAGTGAAATGGTATATATATAGTAAGAGGACAAAGGATGTGAAACAAAGAAATCTGATGAGCTAAAATATGTATTTTTTAACAGACACTTGAAACAAGCCTTGGTTACGTTGCCATTGTGCAAAGATACTGACTCACTCTTTTTTTCTTTTCTAGCTAGGCTGGTGGTTAGCTGTCTTCTGTTGGGATTACTTTGTTCTTCTCTAAGAGAAGCATGCATAGGTTTTTCAACTCTGACTGCATCCTCTCATTCTGAAATGTTTCTTCTGAATACCTCTGTTTCTAACATCCAGTCACTAGGATGTTGTCTAACTGGAAAATCACTTCCCTTGAAGACTTTCCAGTCATTTGCTTTAGGATGACAAACTCATTAACAAACTATTTGATGTCTACATCTGAGTTCTGCAAAGTTCTTTGTTATGAATTCAAAACTTGGTGTCATTTGAAATTGAAAACCTGAACTAGATTCTTGTTTTAGATCCCATTAAATCTGAACCAACTGCTGTGTGAAAACGTGTAAATGTAGTAGTCCTTGTAAAACCACACAGCCATTTCTACAAATTGTTTGTGCATGTACCAAAAGCTGAGGGTTTGTGAAACCTTTCTTGTCCTAAAGATCTTAATTCTATTTCATGTTCATGTATATCAGTGACAAGAAACTCCACCAAACTGAGACAAACACCAGTGTTTAATGATTAGGGCAGAGATAGCCATCCAGCAATCCAGGGAGTAGGTATTTTACTCCTTACTGTCTTCTTTCTTGAAGGCCTCTTAGACTTAGGCAGGGAGTGTGCACATGATTGTGATTAAAAGTTAAAACTTATCAACTTGATGTAATTTTTCATGACTATGTCCTACACACGTGGCAAGAAGTGTGGTAATCTGACAAACTGCAGCCATGGCATTATGTGTTGGGCACAGATCCAGTCAAAGAGTAATCTTTGTATGTGAAGTGGTTCACATGGACTGAAAAGTGCCTGAATGATACAGGTGTGCTCAGTTACAACAGTTTGCATTTTGATCATCTCATGGCCATGTGACAGGTGGTGGAGTGACTGATGCAAATGTATGCCTCTGTTGTGTCTTGATGACAGGGACAAATATGATCTTTTGACAGTATAAACTGTCCTGCAATAGGATCAGAGACGTGGGCTGCTTAACGCATGTGTGTCTAACCGTCTGGTGGGAGACATACAGACTGCCTTCTTGTAGCTTGCTTTTGTGGAAGAGTAAAGTCTCATGGAGTTAGAGCACTTATTTTTGATTTGGAGGCTTGGATGCTGATTTCTGCTGTACCACAGACTACTTGTTATGATATGAGACACACAACTTAGCATCCCTTCACTTCAGTTCCATTATTTCTAAACAGGGACATTTAATGCCATTCTTAGAGATTGTAATAATAGGAATCATCCAAACAATTGTAATAGAAGTCACTGGAAACAAGTATAAGAGACTAAGGAATTAGATCCTGTGTTTTACATCTTCAGGGACAGCATTTCATTCCCCACAGAGAACTGATGAAGTCTGAGAAGTCCTTCAGACTGTGAGAAATAACTGGATGAAAAAGCAAAGATTATGTTACTGGCTAGATTGTGTGGCCATATCTGCCATTTCCAATTCACATTGAAAAAGGCTTGTGAGATAGCCTACTGCTTTTGGATAGGTAATGTGCAGTTGTTCCCAGCTTGAGTACTTTGTAAGGTATTTATTACCTTTTGTTTTCGATGCATCCCTCTCCACAATGGATGTTGTGTTTGATGCTTTGATGTTACACTTTCAAATTACCCAGAAATTGCAGCTGTTACAGTGTCTGGTTATTAAGTGCAGCTTCACACAAGTATGCTGCTACTACTCGCTGTGATCTCTATCAGCTCTCAAGTTTTAAAGTCTATGTTTTTCCACTAAAGCCTGGTGTAACTTTGACTTGGGCTGCTCATATATACCAAGTACTTAATCCTCCAAAGGTTTTTTCTTCCTAACTCTCTTTGAAATCACAAGAACTTAGAAATGCATTTGAGGATGGCGACCAATTTTTTTAATCAAAGTGTCCATGCATAGGATTTCTGAAAGTACGCAAAGGAATTAGGACTATAAGTCTAACTGAAAACCATGAGTCTTGGGCTTTTAACTCTCTTAGGTTGCTCCTTAGGATAGAATTTCCAGAAGACTTGAGTTTGGCAGTTTGTAATAATTTAAGTTATTGCATTTATTAAGAAGCTGCTAAGTGTTCAGCACATATGAAACTCAGGCCATTGCATAGATGCCTAGAAGAATTCTAGGCATAGAAGAATTCGTTGCATAGAATGCCTAGAAGAAGTTGATGTCCTTGGTGTTTTTTCTAACATAACATCATGATTTATTACTAACTACTATAAAATAGTGCACCTGAAACTACAGGCTTCAAAAACCTGGCTAATCCTTTCTCCAGCAAGTGATTGCTGAATTTTTCAGAAAAATTGCTTCTTCTGGCAGGATCATGGGAAAACTGATGAGTGGTAACCAATGAAATCCTCAGGAGATACTTAAGAGATTTATGTTACTCATGTTACTCCTCATTAGTGAATCTAGCTATCTAGATATTGATTCCTGCCTTGATAGATATTGGGATCTTTGGCACAAGGTTTTTAATTTATTTAGTTTTGCTTGCATCTTGGCATGATGGGTATCCATTTCCTGAATAATAAACACAGAAATAATCATAGTATTAAACCTCCCTTTTCCTTAAAATATGGGGCTCCTTCATCAGTATTGCAAATAAGCTGTCCAAAAGTCATCCAGTTCACTTCATTGGAAAGGAAGAATGTTCAGCAAAACAGGGTTTAATTTATGGCGAGTCCCAGCTAATATGGAAATTAAAGTTTTAACTACTGGGCTTTTTCAGGGGTCTTTGGAGAAAGAGATAATGGATGTCACTGCTTTTGTTTCTTGTGCATACATGTAGTGCAATTCCTGAAGTAAGTCTTTAGAAAGGAGGTAAACTTTTCCTAATCAGCAAAGTATAGATTTAGTTCTTACACATTTAGTTTATTAACCTACAAATATATTTCATTAACCTACAAATATATTGTGCTTTTCAGTGTGAGGTCAAAGTAATGGAAATCCATTCCCCAGAAGATTCTTTGATGAATTCCCAGAAAGAATTGTAATGCATTCAAGAAAAGATCTCGGATGTAAAAAGTGCCATCAGTAAATCTTTGACCAATCTTACCACAACACGGGTTTTGGAGAGTTACTCAAAGCTGTGTATTATATATAGCAATAGTCCAAACCATACTTTTTCTTTCCATTTTTTTCCTGAGTTTTGCATGTGTAATTCTGATGTAATTCAATTCACTTCAGTGAAGTTATTCCCCACTATTTGAACCCACACACTCAAATTATGTTTCTCAGCTTCCAATATAAACACCCTGCTTTGCAGCCCATACATTTCTGAGTCGTATTTAGCCGAACAAGGAATCCCACTGATGCCAATACAAGTAAAACCCACTTAAAAGGTATATGGATGGCAGAATCAAGACCTCATAAAGTTGAAGACAGCTATAGAGTTAACTAATCCCTATGCTTGCTCTCTAAAGAGGTTTAGAATCCTCCTGAGCAATCTCTCTGTATTGTAATATGCAATTCATTATAGAGACTCAAAGTGGGATTATTTTCAAGCCTTTCTTTTTCTTTAGCCCTAACAGGATTTGAATTTGCGTTTCATTTCTCACTCATATCTTTCCTGCTTGCTTTCAGATTTCCCCGTTTGTTCTCCTTCACAAATGGGTCTTTGGACAAACATTTTGTATGTGGGATGGGTCGCCATGTTAAAAAGATTATCTCACCATGGAGTCCATCGGCATTTAGCAACAACAGCACTTATATTTTTCTCAGGTTGCCTTTATCTCTTAATCATTATTAGTTGACTGAGATTTATGACATCTCCTCATCCAGAGATAAAATCAATTAGTTGAAAAATCTTTAGCTTGTTAGCTGTAGTCAAAAAAACTAGCTGTGAGCTTGGATGTGTATAATTGTATTTTCCAGTTCAGCGAGCATGTGCGCAGGAAAACAGCCACAACCCCCAGCAGGGAACGGTCAGCTGGTCCCAGCCTATTCAGGGCTCTTGGTGCCAGCCAGCTTTCAAAGAGGGAGGGGTGGGCCCTAAGAAGCCCAAAGGATTTTCCCGACCCTCTTGGGTAATTTACACCAATCTTAAACATGTATGTTTGTCTGAAGTCTCTTTTATCAGCGTGGTAATCCCATTACTGACAAATGAAGATGTAATCACAGTTTATTCAAATCATTTGAAAGCTTTTTCCCCTTTTGAGAGAAAGGAGAAAATACAATTGGCTGCAACTGACTTCTTAAACTCCTACTGGGACACTAGCAAAGCAAAAATGATTTTTAAAAAGCATCAGCAATTGAATATAGGGTGAAAAGTTTAGCCCACAAGGTCCCTGAAGAAAGGAATCTTCTCTTGCTTATAGAATTTACATTGTACTCAGAACTGTTACTACTAATATAAATCAGGGAAAGTGAGAGAATAGTGTTCTCTCCTTGGTTTATCCTTCTAATACCATCTCTGCTTATCTCCATCAGTAGTTGTGAGGGTAGGGATGCTGTCTGAACTGTGTCTCCATCACCAGGGTAACCATCTGCTAATATGCACAGATCCTCCCTTTTCTGAAATGTACACCAGTAACCAGAACAGCATGGAGAAAAAGCTGGAATAGATAACCTTGTACATTTTCAAGGGGAAAATAGGCTACCATAATGTTTCTCCCTCAGCCCTCTTTGTAGCAAAGGGAAACAGAAACACAGACCCAGGAAAAAGTCTTTGTGCAGAAGTGAAAACCTGAGCACTAACAGCCTCACTGAAGATCAAGTGCCAGAGAGGATCCACAGGAGGTCCCAGGAACCCCTTGTTAAAACTTCTTCATGTGTGGAACAACTTCCTTGTCTCAGGTGTAATCCATTCACACAGTTCTGGTATGCTGATATAAAGATTATAAAAATAATCTGAAAACTGTATATCCCTCTTCCTCCCGGCAGATCACACCCAAGAACAGCTTTAGTGGTTTTATGACTAAATGTATGCCCAGATAGCCTAAAAAATTAAAATGCAGATAAAAATGTTTAGATTATTTTACCTTCTGAACAAGAAGAAAAGTCTATAGCATTTCAAATGTCAAATATAATGTTAATTTTAAGGAGATTGTATATAATACAAATTCCTTTATTAGGCAGATGTCTTTCACATGAGTTTCTTGGCTTCATGATAAAATTTGATCTCACTGATAAACAGAATATCACATTCTGCAGTTTTCAGTACAGGTCAGTACTGCATGAAGTGATGATTGCTTTGTATTTCCATTAGCTAACATAAATCCCATAGGTAAACTGATTTTGCCCTCATATTGCCCTCAAATATTACTATATTTCCCCAACCTAGACTAGGAATTAATTACGTGAGTATATAATAAGAACATTTTTGCTTTGAAAAGCATATAGTCTAAATAGATTGAAATGGGGAAGAGAGACTTGGAGCAATTAGAAATGCAGCATCCAGTGGGTTAGTTCTGTAGTTGGGAGTAGTCTTTACTTCTACAGCTCCACAGGATCATTTTCAGTTAATAAAATCCAGCACTTCCAGTGTAGTGGTACTTGTTTCTTTCTTTTTGCTGAGCCTTTCATTTTGCTGGAACATGTTTTCTTGTGGCCACACAGTGAACCAGGATTAAGAGAGGGTAGAAGTAATACAGCCAGGAAAAAAAAAAAGGAAAAAAAAAATCAGCTGGATCTGTTCCCCGCTCTGAGTCATTGTTCAGCTGTACAAACTCTTGTGCTGGCACAATGGAAGGAATGACAAAGGCATGGAATGGCCTGCCAGGGCAAGGGAAGGGGGATGCTCCACAGTAAGAGCAGCAGTGTTAGCAGCACCACTGGCATTCACTTCAGCTTCATGCGGCTGAAATGGTGGCCTGTGTTTCCTCACGAGTTTCACCAAAGATTCATATAGTACTAGGGCTGCTTTAGTATTCGTAATGGCATCTCCTATTGTCTCTGTGCTGCATGTGCATGAGTTCAGAAGGATGCATTCAGTTGTGTAAGCAACATCCTCCTCTGAAGGACCTGCATCCTGCAGCTTGGAAACCCTGACTTTAATAAAAGGGTTGCAGAATCTAGGAGTAGGAAGCCTCCACAGGAAAAATTCAGAAAAACAACAGATATTATTCTGGTTGTAGGTAGTACTCAGAGTTGAGAGGTACCAGGAATCATTGTTCACCTTCTATTTTGTTTTGCTTTCTTTGGTTGAGGTCTCTGTTTCTTTTGAGAGTGCGTGAAGTAATAATTTTCAACAGGTATTTGGAATACCAAACAACATCTGATTGTAGATTGGCTATCATATGATGAAAACACAAAGTCAATAAAAGCAGCCACTTGTTCTAAAGAGATTACTTTAATCCTTAATGAAGTTATTCTCTGAGAAAACTTCATTTCATACTATCAAAATGCTGCCTGTTGCTGATCATTGAGTAACGTGTCCAAGAATATTAGTGGAAATGATCTGGTAAGGAAATTTTTGTGAGTCACTAACTGCAATTTACATTATTATACTTCATGATGAACCTGAAAGAATCTTTTTTTTTTTTTTGTATGTTAGAAGAACAACCTCTGTATGCTGGATGTTTCCAATTAAACACAAGCAGGAGTACTCCCTATCCATTTTCTGCTGGATGCATCATGTCAGACCATGTTTTGACCCTACATACATTTTTCCACACTCAGAGCAAAAAAAGGATATTTCCAAATTCTCTTTTTCAACTGGGAGTTCCTTTCCAAAGCTATTGAACATGTGGGTTGAGACACAAAGCAGAGATCCAGCAGCAAGAGATAAAGAACACTGAGACTAAGAAGAAGCAGCCATACTGTATCGCGGGAGATCCCATTACAAGCAAGTCAGACCTTTCAAGAAAGCTCTGACAATTTTGCTGAGCAACATCACATCCTTTGCAGCTATCAAACAAATTGTGCAATATTAAGTAGGATAAGCAGAAGACGAGGCACAACTGATCAGTGCATTGACCTATCAAAATGGATATGAGGAGATGTGCAAGAAGTAACTCGAGCTCCACTTGGGTTTCGGAGACTGGTTCGAAAACTCACTGCATTTTTTCAGTGGCCTTTGGATTTACTGTACTTGTACTCCAACATCAGTATCATTTCTCACACTTTCAGTAGACAACTTCATTAAGCTTTTTAACTTGAGGAATGGTTATTTGTCCTGATCTTATTATAAATAGATAGCATAGTCCATGTTACCGATCATGTCTTGAACAGCAGACTACATGTCAGGTTTATGGTGATCTATGATGATAGTTATAGAGCCTTTCTTTTTTGTTATGAGGCTCACTGGACTTTGTAGTGTGATGGTACTTCCCCATAAGTTATCGTGACATCTAAACATAAGGAAAATCCAACCTAGAGTATTTGCTTTGTAATATTTGTGCATTATGCTGCCAGAAAATAATAACAGATAGCCACTCTTCAACTCTGTGACTGTAAAGTTGGCTCTCTGATGTCTAATAATCTGCTGGTTAGTTAGCGCTGTTCCCAAAGTATATTTTAGGAATTCCAGGTAAAACCTTACTTTTGAGTTTATCCTTCAATCATGCACACACAAAAATCTGATGCCATTCATATTCAAATTGTTAATCTGTCATAAAACGGTTTTTATTTTTGTTTTCAAATAGAAGATGTCTTTTCCACCAGATAAAATTTTTTGTTTTTCATTTGCCCAAAATTTAAAAGAACAAAATTTCTTATTTTGAAACTAAAGTTTTGACCCTTTTTTTTTTTCCCCCTGGCATTTTCTTTTATGCATTTTGTTTTAATTTGAATGACTCTCCAGTCAATCATGAAGCAAATGTACCGAAAACCTTGTGAAACAAGAATTCTAGCATCTCCTCAATTCTACTATTTATCTTTTCCTGCTATCAAAAAGATCAGATGTCTGCCACAGCCTGCATATGCAACCAGGCTAGTGCAGTTGTGGCATTTCAGTTTTGTAGCTGCAATAGCTATTGATATGTCTCTGTCTACTCTGCCTGTAATGGTGGTATTTAGGGACCCAGGCATCTAGAAATTCTCTGATGAAAAAGCTCATTAATAAAAGAAGTTACATGAAAGCTGAATGTCCTCCTTTTTATAAGAAATTGACTTATCATAGCTTTAGAGCAAAAATATATTTTTTGCTGTTGGGCCAAGCCTGAGGATAATCTCTACTGCTCTGTACAGTTATGGTTGTTATCAGGTTTATCTTTGCTTAAAAAGCTCATGATAGGCATGCAATTAGGTATAAAATGGTAAAGCTTATCATAAATGTTGAGAAACATGCTGACCCTTAGGCTATGGATTAATGTGCTCTAGCTGTATATAGCAGATCTTAAATTAATCAGATTTTGCAGTATTAGATAATTGCTCCCCCTGTGAACTATGACACAGAATAAGAAAGTGTCATAAACAGCACAATGCTGATTTCCTACGTTGATATTTGCAGTTTTTAATAATTTGTTACTTTAAAAGTATTTACTAGAAAAGTAGAGAATCTGCAATAATCTCCAGGGTTTGTAGTAAATCTAACAGCCATACTGAATGAACTTCAGCATATATCTAAATGTTTACTTGTTCAAAACTAGAATGCAAAGGAGCCACATGTTGCCAATCCCCAAGCCTGCAGAGCAGGGAAGAGCTCAGTTACAACTTTCTGGGGTTTTTTTTGTATATAAGCATCTTTTTTTTAAGGCTCCTTAAAAGTTTTCCTTAGTCCTTTGCATATGCTTTATACCCTCCCTTGAAAATAATGGTATGTTTGCTTCTCCAATCTAGGCAACAGAGCTAAACTAATGGAAACACATGCAAAAACTAATAATACAACTGTCATTTTGCAGAACTTTTCTGAAAGGACGTGAAGCAGACTGCCTGGTGTGTGCTGAGGAATATGGAATCTGCAAAGTGTGTGGGATCATTGCTGACAGTCTGACATTCCTGATTTGAGCGGAAAAACACTAAGTCTAGTTTTTCCTTCCTGTTTCTTACAAAAGGACACATATGGCTGCAGCCATATATTGTTTTATAGTATTCACAACTGGTTTGGGTCATTAGAATAACTACTGGGATAAAACCAGGTAAAAAAACATTGGTGACTAGTTGCTTTGGCAAACACACTGGGTAGTCCTCATTCTTCTATGCAATGAGTTCTGCAACAATGCTGTGTTCCTAAAGACATCTACAAAGAAGATCGTGTAGCAGGGTTTGTGAGAATATGAGTCTGTTCCAATATTTGAGCTGTATTTGACTTCCTGTATTTTATAAAACAGAGAAGAAGAGGACAGTGGAAGAATCCAGAGTGAACCAGTTCAAAGTAACAGCTAGGAAAATGGTCTGTTTAGAAGCATTTTTGACATTTAAGTCCAGGATAGACCTTTTTCTAATCAAGGAAAGTATATAGCTATTGAACTATTGGAGATAAAACTATGCTATGGAATGGTATAATTCTGTAAGAAAAAGAACAAATTTGTATGGATTATACTTCAGCAAGAAATCTGGAAGCTATCATGATTTAATAATGTAAAAGAAAAACTTGACACTGTGACCCAAAGGCCAAGAGTTTACATTGACCTAAGGAAAAAAATCACCCTTTCTTTCCCCGCTCCTGCAAATGCAGACATACTGATTCTCCTGGGATAAAGCCAACGGCTCTATCTTCACCTCCCTCTCTTCCCCATCTAGGCCTGTGTCTCATGCGTTTGCAGGGCAGCACCACAGCCTCTTCAGTTACTCTGCAATTTCTTATACAAGATAAAGTTCATTAACCACATCTGCCAGCCAGCTGTGTCCGCCATGTGAGATCAGGAGAGAAGCCACAGCATCATGTTCAAAACAGAATTCCATCCTGAAGCATTCTTCACTGCAGCACATGGCTGAGGCCTCTGCTATGTCCTTGTGTCGGCTGTGACAGGTATGTCTCCTGGTACATCATCCAGTACATCATTGGATCATGCACCAGGATAGAAGAAATGTCAGCTTTCAGTAACATTATTAATTTTGCAAGGCTGAGGCACTAAGCTCAGGAATTTGGAACTTCTAGTATACTGCAGCTTACAGTGAAGACGCTGAAGCATCTTTCTTGAATAGTAAGTTGAGGAGTAGTTTGAAAAGTATAGGAGATTTTACTGGCATTTAAAGTCACCTAAACCTAATGGAGGCTTTGTAGCCTTTAAAATTTAGGTGTTTGCTGCCCAGGATGGAGTCTAGATTTCATGTATTCAGTGTGCAAGCTGCCTGTGAAGACTCTGGGGAGAGTTAGGGAGCTCCTATTTTAGTCATCAGACTGAAGATAGGTTCTCTCTGCTGTTAGTTGACTCTGGCTGATATGTGTCACTCCAATCCAAGAGCTGCACAGCCACATCAGCATGGCACAGTACTTGAACTAACACAGCCTCTAGAAAGCATCTGGCTCCAATCCAGCCATCTCACAGAACAGGTAAAGCAAGATCACATCTGCCCACGGCCAGTTGTGTGGCTCAACCTCTGAATGGATGGTACACTAAAGGAAAACTATGAGGTAAGGGAGAAGGGAGAAGAGGGAGGCATTATCTTCACCCTTCTCTGAAGTGTCAATACTATGCTAAATATATTAATTTTACTAAACGTAAAATTCTATGCTTGCATCTATAAAGGTGATTAAAGATCCACATTTCAAAAATCAGTCTTGAGATAAGAGCTTGTTTTTGTTCAGAAGGCCCAGGCTTCTGTTTTAAAATGTAGCAAAATAAAAAAACACAAGCACTCCTCTGTTGATCTCTGCTGCAATCAGCAAAAGATGCAAGATTAATGGGGCTGGAAATGAAGCACAAAAAGAATCCTCACCCCGTAATAATGGTCGGGGCACTCAGCAGGGATTGGAGAGACTAGGTTCAATGTATGATGTTGTATAGTACTTGTATCCCTGGCTGAGTACTCATAATACTGGGCTGCTACACAAGGTGGAAGGGAGGTGGGAGCAGAAACCACCTGTCCTCATCTCATTTTCTTTTAAAATTAAATTATTCTATTGATGTCTGCTTCATCTGCTGTGAGAATATCTAAGAGATAAGGCTCGGCATGTGCACAGAACCAGAATTTATAAATCTGAAAATCAGTGAGTTTAGCAGGATGTTAAAATGAAGCAATAATTTTGGGGGATTACGACTTTATTGCCAGGCACCTCCATCCTACTTCTATCTTGATTTAGGTACCTAAGTCCTTTACTGGACTTTTAAAAATTTTTTCAAATTATTGTGCCAAATTAGTCAAGCAGTAGAAATTAAGTTTTTGATGAATGCATTTGGAAGACTCTGTTCATTGAAGTATTGGTTAAATTTCAAATACTGTATCCCATAAAAAGCAACAGAATCTTATAAGCAATGAACATTAAAAGGAAGAAAATTACTTTAATTTTTAGCTGCCCTTGGAATCAGCTATTGAATAATTTCTTTCAGAGGCTTGACAGAATGTAAGAAGGAGGTTTTTGGCTTGCATTCGTTACACAGTATGGGTTGAATGCCTTCTTTATACAAACTGGTGTAAATCAGGAGCTGTTCCAGTGAAATCAATAGTTACACAATTGTAAAATTGCTTAGTGATCACAGTCTGGCTGAGCAGACCTATGGCATTAATCAGTTTTAAAGATCTGGTCCCTAAGTACTTAATTTCTAGGAAACAGCACAATGTGACATTACAAGGATCCTATTTAGAGACACACACTCTGCAGATCAAAGCAGGAACTACTGGAAATGCTTTCTGGAGGTATGTGTGACTATAAAATGTTTTGAGTGGCTGCCAGTATTTTGTAATCAGTGTTGTAAAGTTTTGTGATACTCTTGATGTCTGCAGATGTTATGTGGCCCATGGCAGAGAGCTGATGTTCTGAATTACCAATTATATACCTAATGGAGCCCTGAGAACTAACTTCTGCCCTCCTTTGGGTACTGGGGCAGTCTTTAAATACTAGCAAAGGACTGATGCTATAAATAAAACTCTGTCTCCATAGCAACAGGCAGTTCAGTGCTCAGCTTTCAACACTTTAAAAAGGTAATTACTGTCTTTTTTCTTTATATTTTTCTATTCTTGGTTTATAACAGCAGTAATAACCTCCTGAGTTGGGCATTTCCTGGCAATTAATGACTGACAGCGTTAAGAACACTTGGCTTTACCTCAAGCCCTCAAATCCTCCAGCCAGTCATTAACTCCCAGGAAATGCCCTTCCCCATAGTCATTATTGCTTAATTATGTAAACCTGAATGAGAAATTTAATTAGATGACTTTAACATTCTCTTACTCTCTCCCCACTTTCTTCACCCATGTCCCAAGCATCAGTATTTTTCACAGTTGTTAGTTGACGTAGCTTATGTTTACTCCAAAGTTGTGCCAGTATAACAAATGCCACGTAGAGTCTCTGTGAAACAAGACTGATTCAATTTATAGCCCTTGGTTGCTAGAATTTATCTGCCCACCTACTTGTAAAGAATATATTAGATTAGGTTGAAAAGAACCTCCATGTCCTATCTGGTACTGCTTGTGATTCTGTGGATCTCCTAAATTATTAATTTGCTTCTGACTTCTGTGCCAGATGTATGGCACCATTTAATGACTTTGTGTCTCTGACACTCCATGCAACTATAGCTTCTCACATATTTCATAAAGTACTCAAGTGTTTGTTATTTTAAGGTATAAAGGGCACATAATTTGGATCAAAGGGCACTTTATGTGAAGTTTTTACTACATTGTAACACTGGTACAAAATATTACTTCATGACATATAGGTCATGTTCTAATAAACAGAGAAGAAGCAATAATGTGGGGATGAAGAGTAATTATTATATTACTGAATAATCTCTTCAATTTGAAGTAATTTTAAAAAGCACACTATGCCTAACTGCAGCCTACATCAATCCCCAATAAAAACAAAAGCATAAGTGTCTTTTGAAAGGTATTTACTTTTAAGGATTCCATTCATTTCTACTGTGTATATTAAAAGAAAAATAAAACCAAAATCCCCCCCCCAAAATGAAAGGCTTCTATAAACAATGCAAAATAACACTAATTTTTAAAATCCTTTCCTCTTTTTTTCTAAGAGTTTACAGCTTTATAGAAAAATCAGTTGAAATCTATATCCATTAGTCATATCCATATGACTTTGAGCTATTAAAGTGTAATATTTCTTTTTGTGTAACATATTATAATAACTGAGGTATGTACATTTGTATTATGTAACTTTTTTTGGTAGTAATTAACTAAATAAGTAAAGCCAAGGCTAGCCTGTTGTACAGGTAGAATGGGCTTTACCCTCTTGATAAAAGAGGTAGACAAGGTAACCGATTTCTACCTGCCTTTTTGAAAGCACATTAAAAGTGAAAACAGTAGCATATCCTTTACTTCCAGTCCTTTACTCACATGCTTGTGGAAAAAATGGGACAGGTACTCAAAGCCGAACACTTGCTGTTTGTGGTGGTCTTGTTTTTCTTTCTCTCCTCTACACACTCCCGCTTTTCTCTGTCTGTGCTCTGCACAGCTGTGAGGCTGTGCTCAAGAGGAGCCCCTTTCATTTCCATAGCACAGCAGGTGCACAAAGCCAGGGGCTCCCAACCCAGCTTCTACTGGGAAGGTGATGCAGAAAACAAAAGTTGCTTTCAGGCAGCGTTTACAGAATTAATCTATGATCACGATGAATTTGTTCAATCTATATTATTAAATTAAAATGTATGACAGAACTAAAGAAGCGTTCCCTCCTTTCCTAAGATAGGGTGAACCAGAGGATGGAGCTAAAATCCAGAACATGATAGACCTTTGGTCACCTCTTGAGTCTGCTATTGACCTGAGGCTTCAGTTTGTGCCTCCTGGAAATTCCAGGAAATTATATTTCCTGGAAATATAATTGCACTTACTTCCTGTGTAACAGTGACATTGACATATACTGACAAAAAGCATTAAATAAACATTAGGGTTTATCATATTGAGCCTTCAAGGGAGTTAGTCCAATCTTTAGTTTACATGCTGGAAGAGGCTGATCCTCCTCTGTTAAAAGCTTCATAATTTATAGCAGCCAAAGAGCTGACTCCTCAGAAATGCAAGTCTAAAACACCCAACTGTTAACTTTACTGCAACAGTGTATATTTTGCATTTCAATAGTTTGCTAGAGCATCAACATAAAAATGTGAAGTAACACTTCCTCATACTCGCCTTATATACTCTTTGTCTTAGTTATCAAAGAAAACATAAAACTATATACTTTAAATACTCTATTTTTTGAAGGTTGAATGGCTAAAATTATTCAATAAACAGAAGGAAACTTAACAGTTACTACTAACAGGTCATTGCCAAGTGTATCAGAATAGACAGACAAGTTCAATCGCTAATGAGATTCACTTCAGAATTTAGAGAGAATAGTAAAGATTAGGGAAAAGTTCTGGAATGTATTATAGAAAATAAAGATTTATTCATGAATAGTACTTAAAGAAAAAAAAAACAATAAATATATAGAAATAGTTTTGTTTTCTATGGTGAAAGACTGCTTTTCTTCCTGTTCTCCCAAGATAGGTTTTGAGCTCAATGGGAGCAAAGAGCTGTTGATTTAGCAAGGATTACAAGACTGATCCTCGCATTATACGACAGAATTTATCCACCTCAGGAATCACTTCAGACTCTATCTTTTTGCAAGACTCGGCAATGAATCAAAAGGCTATTAACTGCTGTAATTTATATAATCTTCTACCTCTCCTGTGCTGCAAAAAAATTCATTCAGCTAAAACTATTTAAGCATTTATTTGCACAGAGAAGTACTGTCAGCACAAGTTATATTGCTTTAGCTGAGTTGATATTGCTCCAATTAAGTGCATTCATGCTGTTGTGTCGGTGTCCATACAGCATTATACTGTAATCTTCTCATTGCAGACAAGGTGTCTGAGCCTTGCTGGCATTGTTTAGAGTTATTGTGTTGTGGATAGTTTTTATAATATACTGTGGGATACATCTCAGCACCCGAATGAGCAGTGGTTGCAGTGGCCACTTTCTAATCTAAATTCACTTGGAATGTTTTTCCACTTCCATGTTGTTCTTTGCTTGGTTGAAACACAGAAGGACACAGTACTTGTCCTTTATCTAGCAGGAAAACAAGCTGCTTCATCAGAAGGGTGCAGTGTTTGTGGATAGCCTTATTTCTCAATCAGTCTTTAGATTCTGGTGGTTTAGGAGAGAAGATTTACAGCTGGATAGAATGAAGTAATTCATGATGTGAGACTGTCTTTATATCATAATCTAGCTGAAAAATCACAGAGGAGAAGTTTTTCTGTACAAAGCCCCTAGCAGACATTAAGGGGTAGTGCTGTCACTTTTTAAATTTTTGTGCAGCCTTTATTTCTTTGATGTTTGATGTCCTCCACTAACAGGCCCAGATGCAGCCACAATGTACATGCAGAAGCTGTGAAGCCAGGTTTCATAGCCCTTGCATCAAGTAACTCAGGGTATGCGTTCCTCATATGTGGAGCCAACTAGGGAACAGTGAGGGACCTGGGACAGCTTCTTTATCTTTATTGATAAATTGCTGCCTTATATACTGCAGAAGAAAATAGCAAAAATATTTTATGGGATCATAATTTTTTTAAATTTTTTTTTAAAAAAATTTTCTTGCTCTTATTTTCACTAGATAAGGGTGGAAAGATTTCTGTAGAAGTTTCTGTGTGGGTTTCATCACATTTTCATGGAAAGGTTATTTGGTTTGTAGTTTTTGGTTGTTTTTTTTTAAAACACCTTTACTTCTTGGAGAGCTGATGACAGAGACATTGACTTGACAATATAAGCATCACCTTAAACTGCCACAAAGGATTCAGGAATAATATTGACCTTTGTGTCTCTGAAATAAAAGAAAGCTTCCTATTTGTTGCCCTTCCTTTCAGCATGAAGTTTTCTGTAAAATGTGAGTCATGTAGAGAATGAATAATACCTTGCACAAGGCCCATGCAGAGGAGCCAAACTCAGTGTGAAGGAGCAGCATGTGAGCACGGCTGTATGTTCGGAAAGGCAGGGAGTGAGGGATATGAGCAATGTCATGAATGGTGAAGGAGCAGGAATGAGCCAGCTGATTAAACTGATAGGAGCCATACAGTGCCATGGAGCCTTTGATGAGTGTCAGGGGTCATCTCCATACAGTTTCCCAAGTCCCCAGGACACACAACCTTGCTGACCTAGTCACTAGATCAGACAAGAGCGTTGAGACTTCATCAGCAAACAACAACCTAACAGATTTAGATAACTGATAGACTACTAAGCAAATGCTGTAAAAAGGAGTGAAGGAGAAGCAGCATGTCAAGAAGGGAAAACTGGGGGAGAGAAGGAAATAAATTATTCAGAAAATGTCTACTTCTGAGTCTAAACATCTGTACACATCTGTGAGAAACTCAGGGCAAATATAATTGACATAAAGGTACCAAAGCTCCTGCAAAGTGAAGTCTGTATTATTCATGTTAATTCTTCATCTGCTGAAGAATTTATGGAATTTTAGCTATTTCTTTGGCTGTCTGGGGGGTTTCAGTATTTACATACCATTTTAAAATGAATGAAGTATCAACCTAAAAATATAGTTAACTGCACTGTAGGCCCTCTTCCACCCTTTTATCCTTATTTTGTAGGGCTGGTTTGCTTTGCATTTCACAGCATGGTGCAAAAGAGACAAAGTTTACCTCCTAGCAGATGTTATGCAGAGATAGTAGCTTGGATTGCTAAAGCACAATACCTATAACAATACAGCACTGTGTCAAGCTACTAAGCTCCATCTGTCAGCATAGTTAGCTATTTAGAACCCAGAATAACACTGATGTGGCTACTGTGTTTTTTAGTGTGACACCTATGCTTAGCATAAACACGCCTTGAGACCTCAGTAACCTCAGTGTCTGTGCCTTCCCATGTGTTTGTGCAATGGTCAATGAAATGTTCACCTGTTTGGTTGGTTCTGATATGACCACAATAATGAATGTATCTAATCACAAAAGCTTGCTATAGTTAAAAAGAGAGAAAAGCAATGACAACTTTTTGTGTTTCAGGAGCCATCTGATATATTTTAGTGAGGTGTACTGTGTAGAAATAAAAGTGTCAGGGGTGATACGAGACATCCTAAGATACTTGAGATACTTGAGCCTCACATGAGGCTGGCAAATATGACAAGGGGCCTGTGTGAGACCCACATTCTTCTGGAAGGGTGACTGAAGGCCAGAAAAGATGCCCTGTGTCATGTCAGATGATATTAGGAGCCTGTTTTGGGTAACCTAATCATTGAGGCAGGAAGGTTGTCTGCGCCTTCTCTTCAGTATCGTATTGCCAGCACAACTGAGAGTAGAAGATCCACTCAGGTGGCATGAGCTACTTCTCTCTCCCCTATGAGCTGACATGTTGCAAACCAGATGTGAGCTGGAAGCCATTTAGACAAGTTTGGGTCTTGCTGAAAGGTAACGTAATGTTCAGAATCAGGACTTATTTGCTTGGGCACAGTACGAGCTAACACATCTAAATGGCTTCCAGAGTACAGCTGGCTCACCAGCAAGTCTAGCTGGCAATTGTTTGCACATGGCAACGTGGTCAGGCCCTAAGAGGAAGAGATCAGTCTGGGCTCTGCTCCACCTTGTTGCCATCAGAATCATTCACTGAGTTCACATGGCAAATTGTGTTTGTGACCAAGCCAGGAGGAACCGGGCTTGCAAAAACTCAGCTGGAGTTTGTAAGCATCAGTAGCAAGGAAGTAGAAATTCTTATGTATAAACCAAGATTCGCCAAAATAGGCATGTGAAAAGAAAATGAATGGGATCCTTTTTACATTTGCTTTTTACAATATAAGACACCATGTAAGAGGAAAATTTGAAGTATTGTAAGTGAAATTAAATGGTACAGGTGAAATACAGAAGTTACCCTACACAGTCCTTCCATTCACCATCACAGATAGAGTAATTTTTCAGAAGCTTATGTGATATGTTTAGTTAAACAAATTTCCTTAGAGACATGATTGACTATTTTTAAGCTGAACACTCACAGTAACAATTACCTGCGTTCTCAATGTCCATGAGCCTCAATAAACAGCCCATGGATTTATGTCTTAGTGAGAACCAACCTATTAGTTTCAGCCATAAATCTCATGTGCCTTGTGTGCAAAGTGAATTTTAATAAAAATCATATAAGGAGCCAGACTTGCTAGGCAGGGTTTCACATGGCTGCCAACATTTGAAAACAATTAATAGAGACCTTTTGGGGGAGGGTAAGTAGAACCGTGTCTTTAGCTCCTGTTGAAATACAGTGGACTCAGTGAACTTGCCTGAAGGACAGAATAAAGAGGGTTTTTTCTATTCAAAAAGATAAAAAAGAAATGGAAGCCATCACTTCTAAATAAGGGCATATTGAATGGAAAGGGTCATTCCTTTGAGTTTGCAACCTCATCCTCTCTGACACCCTGCTGCCAGGGAAATGGCAGTAAGTATCTTAAAATTAAGCAGCAAAATAAAATAAATATACATCTGTGCTCTCTGGTCTGAAAATAGATTCTGGCCCCTATGAACAGATGTGGCATATGGGTTCAGTTTCAAAACCCTCGCCTTTGGTGCTCCTTGTGCACTCACTGAGTGTACAGAACATGTCGTGTTGAAGAGAGTCCAAAAGACAAAGCTAAGAGTCACTGCTCATTTTTATTCCGGTGGTCATATTAGTTTTATAAGTAAATAGTTGAGGCATAGAAAAATAAATATGAGAAGTTCAAAGAGAAAAGGTTAGGTCCCGAGCTTCAGATGCTTTGTATGGTCTCCACGGTGCTGAGAGTGGGAAGGTTGCTCTAAAGAGATTTCTATAACATGCAAGGAGACTCCCAGGGTCTTGGTGTTGTGTCTGCCCAGTCCGTAAAGGACTAGTTCAGCTGGTGTAAATTAACCCAGCTCACAGGCTATAATAGACTGCTATAATACACTGAGGAATGGATGCCTTATCACAAGCCTGGTAAAGGTCCATGGGATTGAAAGGTGTCATTTGTACCAAGTTTAACCAAATACAGCTGAGAGCAGGTCCACTTCACGTCCAATACCAATAAATACGTAGGCTTCGTCCAGGTAGGGAACTCTGGCAGTGATAAGGGGATAGCTACACTCTACCTGGCTGCTTTTAAGAAACACATGGCATATGCTTTGCGTTACTTAAACGGCATGTACCAGTACTACGTATACTGTGTACACTGTGCTGCTACTCGCATACTCATGTTTAAATCCATGTTGGTATGGTTATAGTGAAATCAATGTTGTAATTGCAGATGGAGTCAATCTCTTCCCTTTGGAATTTTGTGATGGAAGAAAGTGATTGGCACTGGTTTTATGGCCAATTTTCTTAAGCAGTCGAGGTGTGGGTCCCCTTATCCACTACCGTGCATACAGACGTATTACACTGAAACTTGGGTAAATAATTCAGGAGTAAAAAAATTCAATCTAAACAGATTGAATTTAAGCCAGCTATGCAATGTCCAAACACAGAGAGCTAAGTTCAGCTAGCATGTCACTGTGGCTACATGTATTGTTAGTCAAAAAGTACCTTGAGTTTAGATAGTCCCACTCAGAATATAGGAAGGAGCACTAAACTGCTTTCCTCCCAAGCTAACCCTTCTGTCATACTTTCCTATTCTTTCCAGAGTGTTACAGGGTATTTGATTGACTTTGATATTTCCAAACAGTCGCAATGAAGATGTCTTCAGATTTTAAAGTAGTTTGAGGATTAATTCGACATACATAGAAAATCTGTACTCCTCCTTGTAAGCGTGTACTAAATAATAGATTCAACCTTCAGATACTGGAATACTGAGCTGATTTGGGTTACTGCCAGCCAGGTATATGTAATTAAGCTCAGACTGGACTGTAGTACTGCATGTGGGCAGAGATGGGGAAGACAGTGGGAGCAGAATGGTCAAGAGAGTAAGAAACCTTGAGGAACAGAGTTGAGAGTTGAATCTAATTTGTGCCCCAGCTCAGGCTTTACTTAGTATTGTAACATTTCCTTTAAAACTATGAAAAGGTTGATCAACAAAACAGGCAGTGTCTTTCCATCTACTTCTGTGGTCTTTTGGGCTTCGGAATCTTTTGCAGTAAATGCTCAGGTACAAGGGGTAGGTTCAACCTTCCTTTTCTTGCCTCTGGAGATCCTATGGAGACTGATCAAATTACCCAAGAGGCTTGTGATAGTACACTGTTTTCTTGGACTGAACTTTGGGTAATTACACACAGGTAATCCTGGTTTATTTCTGTTATCCCTTAATTGAGCTATAAGATTTTTTTAAGCTTAAAAAATGCCACAGGCTTTTTAAGGGCTCTAAATTAAAATGTGAAAAACTGAAAAAGAACCCTTCCTGGTTAATGCTATTGACCAACAATCTGCCAAATTTAATTGTAAAAGAAGTGTGGGTTTTTTAATTACAAAATTTCAAAGAGATTCTTCAAACTAACTATATGGATTTTTTTTTTTTTAATTATTATTTTCAACTGCCCTGGAGTTCTGTGTCTCTATTTTCTCACTCAGTCTGAGGTATGCTTTTGTGACTAAAGTATCAAAACCCTAAACCGGAGGGTCATAACAGAAATCCTAATAGATCTTTAGCTGCATGGGTGGGCACTGCTCTAAGAATTGCATCTTTAAAAGTCTTACTCACCCTATCACTGCTGTAACAGTGGCACCTGTTAGCAGTGCTGCTGCAGTCTCTCACTGTTTCCATTGTAAACCCCTCTTTTCATGAGTTCATTTCTTGGCTAATAAAAATTTCCTCACAGCTGAAACTTGGCTGAAAGTGACTTTGCCTGGGAACAATTATTATTAATATTTGTTTAACATAAATTTCCTTTTAAAAATACTTTTGTTATTTTTAAATTAAAAGAGAGAGAGGGGTTTACAGGGTTCAGATGCCTACTCCACGCTTATTTGACCAGGTCTGGTGGCTCTATTTACAGTTAGATGCCAACTAGAAATTAGGGGATTTGATCATCCTGTGAGTGATATGGCACAAAAGTAACTGAAGTTGAAGAAAGGAGTGATGACAAAACTACGTGGAAGGTCTGTTGCTCTTGTCTACTTGGATGACATTGGTTCCTAGCAAGAGTGCAGACCTTAGGCCAATGGTTTTTGGAAATAAGTATGCTCAGGAATTTAAGGTTAAGTGAAGAAAGAGCACAAGAGCAGTAGGCTCTTCCTCTCAGAAGTGAGTTGTGCACACTAAGTTGATAGAGGAGAATAACTTCAAGCAACCTAAAGAGCATAACCTTTATATATGGTGCCCACCAGGTGTACTCATGCTTTCACTGGGCGGGTAATGTCAAGTATGGTCGAGGACAGTGTGTCCTGCCTTCTTATCACACATAACTCAGGGTTTGCTGATCTGTTTTTCCCCTGCTGTTCCCACGTATCCTTATCAGAGGCTGAGTTTCCAGCAGCCCTCTTCTCCCGCCAGCGCACTGATTTCCTCTCCTCCCCCTGCTGCCCGGCACTGGGGGAAAGCAGCCCAGCTCCCCAACTCCCCGGCTCCCCGGCTCCCTGGCTCCCTGGCTGTGCCTGTCTCTGACCAAGCTCCTGCATCCAGCATTTCTCATACATTTGTTGAAGGAAGATGTGCTTCCTTCGTCTTCCAAAAAGATAGGTGGGAGGAAGTTGTCGTATTCAAAGGATGACTGATGTAAAGTATGTATTTGGGGAAAGAGCAACTCCTCCCTCTCTCCCAAATAATTCTGAGCTAGATAATATACACGGTGATGAAATATTTAGTAATATCGACAAGCTCTTTGTTCCAGACAGGAAACAATATGTAAATTAGAAGATTCCTACAAATCCACAGGAGCAGGTCCTCACCAAGGCATTTTGGACAAACATAGTTTGCTGAAATAGAAAATAATCTCCATTTGAACTGGGGTGTGCAAAGAAAATCTCTGGTGTTGCCTTCTCATTATATACAGGATATTTGTGCAGTAAACAGACCTTGTGAGGGTGTGGGTGAATTTTATTCTCTCCAAACAGCAGAAGCATAATCTAGTTTTTTAATTAAAAAGAAAGCAAATATCAAGTGACTGAAGATCAAAGCCTTACACTTTTGTAGCAGTGAAGGTGACCATTTTCCATATAGTGTCTCAGTTTATACGTTCTCTGGTACATAGCTACTGGGCATGTGTTTTCTCTGCCCCATCCTTCCCTGACGCATGTACATCTTTAGGTGCAGCAGTAGCTCTTGCTGGGCAGGATGAGAGGTGGGCATTCAGCTGCTGCGGCAGGGAGTGTGAACCAGCTCACACACATACCATACACACGCTGTGGCCAGAGGTCCCTGCCCTGGTTGCCCTGGCCATGGGGGGTGCAGCATCACACAGATGCTGATCACCCAGCCTGCCAGTGGGCACCCTAACCCCTGAGCAGAGAGCTGCTCTCCATTCCTCGCTGTGGTTGGTTCATACCTCACAGGGTATGTGAGGCTAAACTGCTCAGGTAAGAGGTAGAGTACTGATTTCAGATCCCTTCCAGCTCTCATTAAGGGTGGATATTTGAAATGAGGTCTCAGATTCAAAGCACAAGTTAGCTCTCTCTGCCCAACTGGAGTTATTCCTACTTGCTATTTAAGAAGGAGAAGGTGACTAACTCTTACAAGGCAATGAGGATCCTTTTCCAAGAACTAGGATATCCAATCTCTCTTCAAGTGTCAGGTTAAGTACATACTGTAATACAGGATAGCGTCCTGGGCTGCAGGATCCTGTGTATCTGTACAAGGAGAGGTTTTAGAGAGTGCTAGAAATCAAATTCCCCCAACATCCCCTCACATCTGAACTATAGACCTACAGCACCCCAACTTTCCCCTCAGTAGTGATATGAAACTCATCTGTTCCCTTGCTTTTCTTGCTCATTGCTGAAGTGCTCAGCATTGAGTGTAGTTATTTAACAAAGAAGGAAACTTAGCTTTCCCATTTTTCACCTTGGCAAGGCAGAAGGTAGGTGCCACCTGAATCATAGAATCATAGAACCATTATGGTTGGAAAGGACCTCCAGGATCATCAAGTCCAACCTTCATCCTAACATCTCCCTAACCACTAGACCATAGCCTCAAGTGCTACATCCACTCATTTTTTGAACACCTCCAGGGATCGTGACTCCACCACCTTCCTGGGCAGTCCGTTCCAATGCCTAACCACTCTCTCTCAGTAAAGAATTTCTTCCTCATATCTAATCTAAACCGCCCCTGGTGAACCTTGAGGTCATTTCCTCTTGTCCTATCATTAGTAATTTGGGAGAAGAGACCAACACCAGCCTTGCTACAACCTCCTTTTAGGTAGTTGTAGAGAGCAGTAAGGTCTCCTCTCAGTCTCCTCTTCTCTAGACTAAACAACCCCAGTTTCTTCAGCCACTCTTCATAAGGCATGTTTTCCAGAATGTTTCATCCCATCTTCTTTCCAATCCTCCTTCTCCCTACCTGTTCACTGTAAACTGAAAAAAGACCCCAAGCAAACCCTGCTCCAGCAGTCTGGCCTTAGCTCCAATGTGGTCTCCCAAATGAGATGCTTCTCTGCCTTAGTTTTCTGTTTTTTAAAATGGAAATTATGCACATCATAAGAGAAACTGTAGTCTACATCCAGAGGAACTTGCTGGTTTTGCTAGCTGGTGTCCTTGTCCTAATGTGTGTACAATGTAAATCGCATATTATAGTTTTCTTGCGAAAGGTGTTGAATTCTACAATGCCACCTAGAAGAAGGATCAGCATTTTATACAATCTTTACCAAATGGACCCCTCTTCCTCTTACACAGACACCCCTCCCGTTCTGGTGTTATGGACATGGACTTCCTCAGATGTGCCTCTGATTTACAGCTTAGTCCGTGGAAGAAGAGGAATCAGGCCCCGAGACTTCAGATTATGCTATTTTTAACCACCAACAATTAGATGTTATGCAGTTAACTAACAACAGGATGGAAAAAAACTAAGAGGAATTGTAAATATATCCTAATAATTGCATTGCAGCATAGGATTTATAATTACTAAATGTGTGATAACTGCTTCCTAAATGCCCATGCTCTTTAAACAACCTAATTTATAATTTAAAAAGCTGACAACTCTTAAAGTGTTTTATTTTATCTTGTCTGAAATAATTGAAGAGTAAGTTATTGAAAACCTTTATTTTTCATTAGCCTTAAATTCAGCTACAATTAATGTGCCCAATTTGATTATAAACTGCACAAATTAAACAATAAAGAGCTGTCTAATGAGAAATTAATTATGAGGAACAGAAGAGGAGCTGGGCTGGATAAAAGCAATAAGTTATGGCCTATGGCAGGATGTGTCAGGTTTTAAAGGAGACAAAGGGCTTTTTCCTCAATGTGTGCCAGTGCTGATAGGGCTCATCACAGATCAGTAGATCCAGAAGCCATAACAGCACGGTAATTGAAACTGCCAAAATCAATAGTGCTGACAACCTTAATTAAATTAAATATGTCTCTGATGAGCTCAAACAGCATGGCAGCGGACCACTTGACCCTTTCTCGGAGCCCCGCTTGATGGAGTGCAGCATGCAGCATGATGGATTTCACCCCCGAGGACCACTGGAGTCCTCACGCTACTGTAGAAAATTGCTCCAAGAGTGATGGTCTCCCCAGCGCAACTGGAGCTTTGACTCCAAAGTGCAGCCCAGAGTTCATCGCCTGCTCCAGCTTTTGCTTCGCCTGCAAGGTGTGGGGGCTGCTTTGCTGAGTGTAGCCCTGGGAACTTTGTGTCAGCTTTCCACCCTCCTCCCAGCAAAAATAATAGTTTTGTTTGCTAAACAGGCCAACAACTTCTGTCACAGCTGGCTGGCTGAGAAGCAGTTCTGACTTTTTATTACAAGCAGCATAGCCAGGAGATCCACTTGGAGCTGGGTCTAATTCAGGCTGGGTTATTAGGTTTTGTCTTTTTAAAACAAAAAGAGATTGGGCTGAGACACCCTAGAATTATCTGAAAGATCGTCATGGGATTATAAAAGAGAAAAAATGAGTTATAAATGGACAGGAGACAAAAATTCTTGTTGCTTAAACCGCAGGGCTGGAATGTCAGTTCAGCTGTACAGTCAGCAGTTGTTTTTCTCACTAGGAAATTGCATGAGTAAATATTTTTGCAGAATGCTGTTCTCTTGACCATGTAGTGCTGACTTCCTAAACAACATGAAATAATTGTACCTCTAAGTTTTCAAAATGTTTATGTCAGCATTAACAAACTGTTCCTTCATTATAACCCTGTCAAAGATCAGAGGCTTAGATTATTGAAGTAGATTCCTTTCAAATGCTGAAGTTGTTGCTGTGACAACTAGGGGAGAGAAGAGATTGTTGGCGGTGGACAAACTGTGCATTTTCCATACCAAAAGGGTTTAAATAATCTACCTCCTTGTTTAGAAAATTACCTCAATCACAGCAAACACCCTCCAGCTAAGCACAGAGGTCTCGGAAAGGTAGAATGTAACATTGCATCTAAAAACCTATGGGTTTAAATCATGCTGCTGAGCTTTGTATCTATAAATTAGGCTAATCTTAAATAAATGTGATCCACATACTGTAATTCTGTTCCATGTATAACATTTTATGAAAGACACCTATTCAATATATTTTGGAACATTGCTATTCTTCTAGGAGCTTGGGCAGAAATTTATGATACTGGAAAAATTATACAAAAGACGATGTCCTTGAATCACAAGCAGTCCCTCCCTCGCAGTGCAGTTTATGGCATTGCTAATTTAAAGATGATTCTGTCAAGCAAACTGTTTTATAGCAGCCTCTAATCCAGCCTTGAAAACTTTAAAATCCAGTGCGCAAGAACACAGTGTGCAGGCGGTGGGAGAAGAGGTTGTGTTTGGATTTTGGAAATGTCTCAGTCCAGCTTTTCCTTTTTCTTTTTTCCTTTTTTTTTTTTTTCCTTTTCCTTTTCTTTTTCCTTCTCCTTTATTTCCTTCTTATTCTCCTTCCCTTTCTCTTTCCCTTTCCTCTTCCCCTTCCCCTTCCTTTCCTCTTTCCTTTTTTTTTGCTTAGAGTTAAGCTGAAAATAAAAATAACCTTTTTATGCTCTAAGTGTTGTGTATTGTTTTCATTATTATTAGTGGAGATTTATAACACTGTAGGGGTCAGATGGATGCCAATCTCTCCATAAAAAAACCTGTAGGGGCTGGTGCAACCTCTGCCTTTGAAAAGTACCTGCCTTTTAGTGACAGCATCAAATAATAATTTGTTAGTAAAATAACCTTATTAAAAAAATATGAGTAACGATGTCAGCAGTAGCAGATGCCTTTACCCTCACTTCTCCTCACAGGCAGGATGAAAAGCCTTTTTGCCTGTAATAGTTCTGCTAATATTGCTGGGTTATGAAAGGAGAGAAGGGCTTCTAGAGCAAAAGGGACTTCCCAGAGGAAGAAATGCAACAGAGACTCCTCATGTACAGTGTGAGGGCTGTGACTGCAGCTCTAGAAGACAGCAGAGTGGAAAACAGATTTTTTCCTATGGTCTGACAGCCAAGGGGGCTTCTCACCCTCAGCAAACAGCCAGCATTAGGCCCAAAAACCATCAAGGCACAGCTCTTGTTCAGGTGTTCCCTTTGCCTTCAATGATGGTGTTGCATTTCTTTGGCCAGCTAACTGGTT
The DNA here is from genome assembly GCA_013400335.1 of Eurystomus gularis. Taxonomy (NCBI): domain Eukaryota; kingdom Metazoa; phylum Chordata; class Aves; order Coraciiformes; family Coraciidae; genus Eurystomus; species Eurystomus gularis. Next base: position 78,916 of record VZZY01024020.1, on the reverse strand, counting down.
ATCCACTTGCTGCCTGTAGCACATACTGCCGGTCTCCTCTGATCCCTTAGGGTGCTCACTATCTTCTGTCTTCTCCTTGTTTAACTTTCATTTTACCACCCTTTTCTTATTGCATCTGTGCCTCAATAGATGCTTTTGCCCCACCATACTGCATGGAGCCGACCCTGTTGCTGAAGAGGGTGCTGGTGGGATGCATACAGGCAGTGGAGTGACGGTGAGTAGATGCAGCCAGCACAACCCTTTGGCTTCCCAGCGTTACCAGTGCAAGAAGCCAGTAGAGTTTTGCTGCCAGAAAAGCAATTGACTAGGGCAGGGCACTTGGGATACACTTTTTTTGTCACACCAACATAACTCATGGGAGGAGGATGAGGAGCTGGGTTCACTGGTGGCTTTTACCCAAGTCCCTCTGCAAGGAAACAGGTTCTCTGAGGCTTGGCAGAGAGTTGAAGGACTGTATCCCATACACCAACACAACTCATCCCTGTTGCACTGGATTCCATCATGTCATGGGGATGCCTCAGCTGCCCCTTCTCTTGGACACAGTGAGAAGCCCAGTCATTTGGACACAACAAGAGTGTTTTAAGTAGGGAGAGAAGGATGTTTCTGGAAGGACTTATTAAGCTGGTGAAAGCCTCAATGCTCAGACTGGAGAATGGCATTGCTTTTGCATTTTTCTTGGAAGGTCTGAGCTGACAAAACAGGAATTTAAAGCTTCAGTCCTTGAGGTTTTGTGCTTTTAATTTCTCTAGACCAGTACATCTGTAGCAAGCCAAACATTCAAAGCTCACTCTTGTTGGGAAAACAGTTTAGAATAAGTGACTCTTAATCTGCTTATTCAAGATAGAGATATGCTCTGGAGCCAAACTTTTCTGAATGTTCTGTTGTTTTTGGCCAACCATACTATATCTCCCTAATCTTAAAGAACCCTAAGTATTTACTTGTTGCCAAAGAAACACTTCATGTTTAGGAGAGATCTGATTAGTACAGGCACCTTCATCATTCAGTTTTCAACCTTCCATTCTGTCCCATGGCAGCTGACCTCCAAGTGACCACGGAAGGTGGCCCTTGCCACTGAGATTGGAGTATACAAGCCCCTAACTGAAAGCAGAAAAGTAGAGCAGCATAAAGGTTTTGAATTGAATCTCAGTTTGCGTATTTTACTAATAATTTGGCCTTTATCTCCTGTATTGTTCTCTGAACTATGAAACTTCTGATTAATCTCAAGTGATGTGTCTGAGCTAGTCTGGTGTGTGTCATCAGCCTTTGCAGTGGGGAAGAAAACCAAGATACCAAGACAGATAGCTCAGAAGGAGCAATTTGTATAAGGAGGAGAACCACATTGATCATGTCATAGCATTACTACCAGTAACAAGGATGCTTCAGCTCCAAATAGAAAAGATTCTCATTTTCACAAAAGAGCCTTGGCTTGAATAGCCATAGAGAGTAAAAGCCATGCAAAGTAATTTCCAAGAAGTACAGTTTCAAGAAAAAGAAAAAAGAAAATCTCTCTAAAAGAGTGTATAGAAAATCTTCTATACAGCATGTAGAGGGGACACTGTCTTCTTGCACTAAAGCAAGTGCAGGTGTACTGCTGCACATCCTCTTTCATAAATATCGTGGCTGCAGCTTGCCTTGCCAAAGTCATTTCATGCTCCTCAGAACTCTTCTCTGCCTTGACACCAGAAAATCCTGAGCAATGGCTGGTAGCTGGTGTTTCAGCTGCTGTTTACTGCACTGGTTTCAATCACCCCATGCTGGCTGTTGTGTTTACCTTTCCCATGAGCCTGTAAGCTAATTACATATGTTTTATGTTCTACTTGTGCAGGACCAAGCTCCTGAATTATTTACCTTCAAATCAGAGCTTTCTATTTCCTGACAGTGTTTGAAAACCTTCAAGTTTTGAGTACAGCTGCATGGAAAGTGAAAACTTCTGTACCGGCCCAATCATCAAATATAATACCCAGTTAGTGTTCCTCTCCAAGCAACATTCAGCTTGAAATACAGTTTTAGGTGGTAAAGGCAAATCCCGTAGTTAGAAGAGTGATTTTGTAATCTTACCCGGTTGAAAAAGTGCTTGTGTATGACACTGTACATCATAAGGCTGAATCCACTTTAGATACTGTCATAACACCTTTGCACAATTCTAATATTTTGTATTTTTCTTGTGTTCCAATATTACAAAAAATTAATATCACATCTTTTTTTTTCTGAAAAAAACCAAACCAACAACTGCTATATTTTGCTGCAGGATACAATGACACTTGATAATTTATAGATTGTTCTGTTGCATAATAATGGAACACAGCATTTTTTTTCAAAAATCAGAACTGAAGTGTTTTTTGTATACTTCTTACTTTTCCACTTTGAAATTGCTAAATAGAAATGGCAGGATTATTAATGGTATTCTGCTATTGCTAAGGCATGCTTTTGTTTTACTGTCACTAAATAAAGCTGGTTATTGACTTTAGTTTTGCCTGCATATAGACACAGTTAAATAATGTCACTTTTGTCCTTTCATTCATTTTGATTTAAATTCTAGAAACTTTTGATGCCCTGATAGTATCTTTTGACAACACAGAAATGTAATGAACTGTGAATGCCCTGAAGCACAGACCTTCAAAATTTAGAATAACATGAGTTCATATTGAAGGACATTTTATTGCCTTATTATTATACTATTATGGGAAATAGTCTTAGAAGAATGGGAATATTAAGAAATTATTGTTCATTTGAGTCATAGGTCAAATCAGAGACCTTATTGCAAATGTATAGAAATTATCTTTACAGCTCCTAGAAGGTTAGATGGAGTTCAAGGCCAAGCATTTATACAACTGAGAAAGGTCAAATCATACATATGATAATACTTGGTGACAACAAAGCCAAAGGTCAAGTCTGAGGCATTATTGTGGCACATACAGAGAAAATTACCATTCAGATATCATATGGCAGCCCTGCTGGCTCCAGGACCAGGTTCTCATCTTGGTTCTGCTGTTGTAAAGTGAATGATCCCACTTACGTGCACCTGTGTATTTAAAAGACTGGTTTCATTCTTGAATCTTTAGCCATAGGTCAACGAAGCTTCCAGTAGAGAAAGTAAACAAGTTCCCCTTGATACTCTGCCATTTCCACATTTTAAGATGTGTAGACTTCTTTTCAGTAGATAAATTGGCTCCAGGAATTTCCGTTTCACTATTGCAGTATTTATGCATCCTAAATTCCTAGACAAAAAAATAACCAAAGCACACTCTTGTAAAATCCATATAGTTATTGAGAAAATAATATATTGTGAGTCACAGGAAAAATGCAGATACGTTTATGTACTTTTTTGTTGCACATTTTAGAAACAGATTTTTTCAGTTGTGCTGTTTTTTTCAATTTTTTGTCTGCTATCAGAATGAAACTTAAGTACACTCGTTCTGAAAAGGCTTTAATTAGAATTTGTTGCCTTGGATAAATGGAAGAATAAACAAAAAATTTTAAAAAGCATTTGTTCTTCTGCATTAAGATCCTCTGAAAATAGCCCACTCAGGTAACTAGTTGGAGAGTTTAAGGAAAAAGTTCAGCTTTTAGAGCAAACTTTCCTTTTTCTTGTAAAAAGTGTATAGTGTCAGCATAGATCAAATAAAACAGTCCTCCCCAAAACAACAGGAGAAAAATGGTAACGATCCAGAGTTATGCATAAGACAAATGACCATTTGGGAGCTTATTCAAACAGTAGGATTACTTGTATTTTTACTCTAAAACACTGTTCTTAACAATTGGAAGTAGTATAATGTTATACAGTTAAAGGCTCAGAACTGCAATGCAGAGGAAAAATATCTCTATGTGCTGCTTCTTTTTCATCATGTTCTGTATGTGGTACCACAATGTAAATGTTTAATAACAGTAATAATACAATACAAAGAAACGTTTCTGTTAAACAGAAAATGATTCTGTATTAATTATCTTGTCATTTATTCAAATGCATTTCTCATTAGACTGAGGAGAGTCTCAATGAGACAGCTAAAGACAGAAAAATTCCATTGCAAGAAAAATGTGACATTTTACTCCACATCTGGTTGACTGTATACTCCTACAGGGATAATAACCTTTAAAATTGCTGCACAAACCTGTATATTCAGAATCACTTTAAAAAATTGTGTTACATACCGCATGTGAAAATGATATGGATATCAAAAAAAAGCTACTATTTTTAGTGTATGCACATATGAAATAAGCACAAACATATGCAATTTATGTCAAAATCTGTTTGAGTCACTCGGGGTTTTTTTAGTCATTGCACTAATACTAAAACACTTGACCAGAAATAAGAAGACATTTTCTAATAACGAAAAAAATTACAGCATTAATAAACCTGAATCTGATATTGTGGATTGTGAGTGGGTTCAGCAGGACTCATTGTGTAGTATGCCAGCAGAATAGTCCATCTTATTTAATATTTAGCTGCAGTATCTGTTGAATTATATTACCTTCTGTCCCATCCTCCACGAGTATTTTTCCAACCTACTACATAGCATCAGCTGGTCCCTGTAACCTTGTGGTGCTTTATAATTATACAGAGACAATGATCATACAAAACCACTGCAATTCTGGTACAGGATGCCATCAGGAATCTCACTGACAATACTCACATGGGATGTATCATTCTTAGAGTAGAAGTGTAGCTTTTACATACAATACCTTAGTGCATCTTCTTTGGTGAGGGAATTTGTACAACTTGAGTAAAAACAACAAATATCACTCTGTGGAGATTTTAATCCTTGGACAGGTGAAGGAAGATTTATGAAAGAAAGAAAGAAAAGATTTTTGCAAAGGTAAGTTCAAGTATTCAGCACCTGAAAACTGAAAATGGAACTATTTTTTTCTTTATATGACTGACAGGCTTGCCAGCTATGGTGTTTGTACCTTGAGTTTCTTTTAAAACTAGCTGCTGCTATTGATGGATGGTATGAGAATCTCAGCCTTCATTTACTTTGAGCCCTCCTAAGAAACGTGAGGGAACGTGATGCAAGTGCAACTTACGGCTCCAGAAGCAGTATCTCATATTCTTTACAGAAGGAATCCTTGCTGACTGACCACCCTGTGCTTTAGATTGACAACACTATATCAGTCTGCCCAGAGTTATTATGGTCTAAGTTATAACTTCAAATTTGATTTGGTTTAGTCCAGTTTCAAATACCGAGTCAATGTAGTGATGAGTTAATTGAACAACTGCTCTGTATTCATTAGTGTAGGGGTTGACCACCGTCTCCACTGGTTGCTGCTGAAGAAATGCCCCAGCCACCAGCCGGTGGTGCTGTTATGCATGAAGGTCACGCTTGCTTGGGATGTGAAAGTTATTAATGACCCCAAGGATTTTTATTTTTCCTAATGGAGCAAAGCTTGGATACAATTATCTGTCCAAATTCCTACTGTAGCCTCCCAAATAATCCTCAGGTTTCAACTGCATCTTTTAGCCAGATACTCTGTCAGTTCCAAACTCAAAACAGTACACATTGCTCCTGACCGCTACCCACTAGGAGCATCCTCTCTCTTAGCCTGTCTTCCAGAACAGCTCAGGAACAGGGATTAAGAAGAATAGGGGAGCAAACCAACAAGAACGACACCGCTTTCCCTGGGGCCAGAGCACCTGTCCCCTCCTAGTGACAGCCAGGTTGCTGTGACGTACAGGATGCTCCTTGTTGGAGGAAGGCAGGACAACCAAGGACTAGCCAGCTAGAAAACCGGTGAGCACGGCCACACCAAGGGGCCCTTGTGGGAAACCTGTGCATGGTGGGGCTCAGGAGGGGGTTTCCCTTTTGTTGGTGGTGCTGCCTGCACCAGCCTACGCAACCCTCACTCCCAGTCAGCCCTGCTGCCGTGCTGGTGCAGCTGTTTGTGCAGCTGTGCAGCTGGCCTGATGGGAGAAGTGATTCTGGCTGGAAAGAAAAACATGTTGCTTTTTACAGGGTGCTTCAACTTTTTTTTCCAGTCAGATCAATTCACTGATCCCGTTCACCAAGCAGGCACAGAGAGCTGTGCTTGGGTGTCTGCAGGATGGGTGAGCCAACAACCCCTGCCCTAAGTTCTTTGTACCAAGAGAGATACACTCATGGGACTGACACTGCCATTTGATAAGCATTTGTATCAACACTCAGGAAAGCAATCCACCTCCTGACTTCTTTCTCTTATTTCCAACTCCTGCTGCTGCCCATGCACGGAGATGCTCCTCTAGCCTAGCAGGTAAGGGGAGAAGCACATTGGGATGAAAAACATCCCTTTAATCTCATGGGATCTTCCTCTGCTAGGTCAGCTACCCTAATCTTCCTGGTAGAGCTGCACAAACCCTTTACCCAACAGCAGAGTGGGCAGCACAGGGAAGCTGAGGAAGGGTCCTGGTGTCCCCTACCAGATGAGCTTCCCACTGTAAAAAACAGAAATAACAGGGATTACTAAAAAGGTGAACATACTGCCTTCTGACCAGTACTATGAACTATTTTCACAGACTCCCTTCCTTTGCAAAGACCTGGGACATTGCTAAAATGCTTTTGCTCTGCTCTCCTGTAGCATTAGAAGTGTTTGGTCTACTGCCATCAGAAACTGGGAAGAGCTTGTGGTGTACGAAGAGTGCTTCTGTGCCAGTGAGGACCACCAGTTTTGGGGCTGCCGTGGTGTGGGACAGCTCTTCCCACAGTGAGCGACTCTCCCTCCTGTCTGGAATGAGCTGCTGCCCATGGCAGGAGCATCAGTGGGGCCAGCCCCGCTCACTGACACAGCAACATGAGCAAAGCCAGTGTCTGATTGTCGCCCGCACACGGCTGCCTTACTAAATTGCCCATTTTGTTCAAACCTAAAGTCATCAGTTTCAGAAACAATATTGGCTGGCATTGATCAGAAAGGATATCCTCTCCCACATTAACGTAGCTTCTTATTGCATGGCCAGCCCAGTGTTTTTGTGTCTGGTTGCACTAGTCTGAAAGCCCAGGGAGCAAACTAGGCTCTGTTTGACCTTACCCATGGCCAGGTAGCTATGGGCAGGGGTTTCTAGTGCACATTTGTTCAATGGCAGGTGAAATCAGCTAAAATCAGTGCAGGATTTAAAACGCATTTAGATGAAATCCAAATTAAACCCAGAAAGAGTCTGGCTTCTCTTCTCAGATCTCGGGGAGAGTCTGCAAAGCTGATATTTACAAAATCATCATGTGATACCACACTTTATGCAATATTTAGCATTTTCAGCCTTCTTTGAAGTCAATGACCCAAACCCACACCTATTCCCTGCTAGGGCTGGGTTGCTGCCCTGAGATGGGTAGTGATTCAGGCTTTCTGCACGCTTCAGGGCTAGGTGTTGAAATGCCTTACATAAACCTCAATACTCAGAAGATATTAAGCACCTGCTGCCAGAAATGTTATTCCCTTTAGTATGGATCAAGTCAGGTTCCCAAAATCAAAGTATGCACAAACCCACCTGTGGATTAGGGAAAAGAAGAGGTTGGTTTTGAATAGCAAACAGTAAATCTTATATAAAAGTCACAGAGAGAGAAAAAAACCCTTTTTTTTTTTTCCTAACTACTCTCATGTATTTCATGTGAAGAATTAATATTCTGCTCATCCTTTAACTCTAATTTACCTATTTTTAAGACTTAAAAACATCCAGTAAAGATATCTGAAAACTCTCTCCATCTTCCCTTAAATGAGTATTTTGAAAGAGGCTTATCCTATATCTAGCAAATTCTAATCCCTATGAGCTAAACTTTGGAAGTGAGTGAGGAATGTAGGTAGAAAGCTTTTCTCTTTCAAAGTCGAAGGGTAATAACATGTCCTTTCTATTCCAAAGTCAGAGTGAAGACAAGTTCCTCTTGATGAAAGCACCACAGTTAATCCGTCTCAGGACTGGTGTCTCCATGTAGCACCCTGGGGAACTAGAATAAAAAGAAGTGGGTTTTGCCTGGTGAGCTGTAGAGTTACAGTGCAGAAAATCCTTGTTGTACAGTACGCTATATTGTTTCGCTAATGTATTTTTTCAATGCTCTGAATGAAGCGCTTATATGCAGGGAAATTGGCTTTGAGGCAACGGATGAAATTGTAATGGTGTCAATGATCTGCCTTGCAGCAGAACAAGTGATCAGCTGATGGATCATGTTAAACCGCAGAAGACTGGATCCTGCAACAATTTCTCATGGTAGCAAATGCGTAAATGTCAGAGGCTGCTCTGTTAACATCTGTGAGGCTGCTCCCAGAAAGAGGGGTAGTTCCAACACATTTGTTAAGGAGTCAGGCCCCATTCTTGTTCATTAATTGTCATCATGTGTTGAAGAGAGTAAGCTTTTCTTTTCCTCCTGAGCTATTTTAAATTATGTTGCAAAATGGTCCCAAACCTCACATATTTCAGTTCTTTACATTTTTAAAAATGTTCAGAATGGAAAAAGGCAAGGATGGCTTCTTCAGTGGAAGTCATTGGTAGTGATTTTTCTCCCTTTTTGCTGCTGTGTTCTTCAAGTAAACTGCTATTGAAGGTGGGACCTGATATATTTCCACAGTTCTGAATATGGAAGCTGTTTATTTATCATAGAATGGTTTGGGTTGGAGGGGACTTTTAAAGACTGTCTAGTCCAAACTCCCTGCCATGGAAAGAGATGTGCTACAGAGTGTTTGCTGCAGTGCTGTGACACACAGGACCATGGTACAAGCAGCTTGCACTGACACACAGAATTCCTGTTCCACTGATTTTATCGCTCGATGTTATAATTGCTCTCAGCTCCAAATGAAAGCTGACATTCTGTTGTGAATTTTTCTTGTTTGTTATTTGTTATTTCAGAGCTGTCCAGATGTAAGGAGTATGAAAGAGCTACAGCTTTAAAAGACATAACTGCCACAAGGTATTTGTGTGGTCAGAGGATAAACAATAGCCAGGCTGTTTCTTCCAACTTCAGAAAAACATTTTTCTTTGAATACTCTGTTTTGCTTTCTGAAGAGTCACCATTATATCTAAACTCAGATTCTATACACAAAGCTCAACACTAAATGATGAAAGGTTTTCACAACATAGTTCTTGGGGACTAATTGAAGAGTACTTTGTCAGTGACCACTATTAATCACTTTAATCTGGCCTTGCAACATGTGTGATAGGGTTTCCAGTCAGCTGATGCTGTGTAATCAAACTTCATGTGAGGCTCAGACTGATGACACAAACTGATTACTTCCAAAGAATGTATGGCACATGAAATCCCAAATTAATGATAATTCAACTTTAACTAACCATCCTCAAATCATTCTCCATTGTCAGAGCATCAATACAGTATAAGCAAGCCCATGCTTTTGCATGCTGAAGGCTTATGGAAAGGCTGCTCTTTGCTCTACCACTTGATGCTTCAAGGAAGCATCAGACTCTGGCCACTCTTTTCCACCCTTCCTTCCCTGCCAATAATCCCATTTGCCCAGCTCAGCTTTTCCATCAAATTTAGGCTAGCATTCACTCTGATGGCAGGGAAAGTTACGTGGCTTAACTTGTGCTTAAAAATGTGGAATTCCCTCATGTTCTGGTATAGAGTCTAGTAAACCTGGCTCTACATCAGAAAAACTAGCATTCTTTATTTTGCAAACCTCATCCCATTCACTATTCAAAAGAGCGGTCTGTGTGGTGGCTGGTGAAATCAACTACTCTTACATTTCATTACTATAACACAGCTGCTAAAGCAATTCCTTTCCATTCTGTTCAAAGCTTCCTCTATCCTTTAGAGCAGAAATTTGTCAGGAGGCAAAAAAAAAGTTACAACTCCATTTATAGATGCCAATGAGCTGCTGTAATATTTGATCCATTTTTATTTTGCTTGCATACATTATCCTGAATACATGTTTGTTCTTATTCTCAACTGACAAGTACATACTGTACATTTATTGCTTTAAGAATAGTGTCCCCTTCATCTTCTTATGATTGTTATTCCAGACTAATTCTCAGCTGGTATAAATACATTTGGCATGAGCAGTTAATAATGTTTTAGGATCAAGCCCTAGTGCTTTTAATCTAAGGATCTCTCAAAGTGCTGGAAAAATGTTCACTGATTTTGCTGAAAAGTAACTTTTTCTGAGATACTCAAGTCTGAGCATATTTGGTCACCCTCCTTGTTACTCACGCAGCTTTCTGAGATGACAAATAATTCACAGTTATGTTAGGTGAACAATTTAATTATTTAAATGCTATCAAAAGCATATCTGAAGTGAGGGAATAATTTGGGGGTTTATTATTTGCTTAACATTTAGGATTCCCCAAAATAGGAAAATATGACTACCAGATTTTCGGAGGTCAAGTCTTTATACTTCTAGCCTCAAGTCTACTCATTTCCTTCTTTTGTGCAAATGGGAACTGCTATGAGAACAAAAATTTGGCTTGAACTGACTTCTATATTCTGGCATGTGTTATGAAAGTGCTGTCATATTCCATTTTCATCAACTATTTTTGGTTAAAACACAACTATTTGACTGATAATTAACACGCCTGTGTCTTCATGGAGTCTCGGTCTTGAGGCAACTTATGAAATATCAAGGAGTAAAGGCAAAAGTTAAAGATGTTGGTGGGGTTTGGTTAAAACAGTGCCAGAATAAGCTCTGTATCCTTTTGAAGAGGCAATTGCTATTCCTTTCAGAGCAGCTGTGAGATTTTTTTTTTTCATCACAACTCTGCATGCATTAGTCTCCTACAGGACAAATTGCTTTATTTAACATGCCACAGAAAGCTACTGCTGTTGCATCAGGGAGATGGAATGCTTCTCTTAAACTGTAATGCCAATAATTGCCTTTGGACTTCCACACAAAGAAAGTTTTGGTATTTGAACTGTCTGGAAGGGTTTGTCTATAATTGCTGCAATGTACAATCACTTCTAGAATGAAAATAAAAATGACATATATTTATAAAGTTCAATAAGAAGAGTGCAAACAAGCAACGCTATTATCCAAGACGGTGAATTAGCCCCATGTTCTGAGGCTGAGCCTCAGAAATTGTTTTATTGCACGTGGTGAGCAGACACACTGTTAATAGTAAAGTATAATGAAGGCAATTGGAGTAACCACAAGAACACCCTCTGAAGAATCCATGTTTGGTTAAACACATTTGTTCAAACTCATACCAGGCATGTGGGCTGGCAGATCATTTATGTCTGGATTCTTCCCCTCCATTCTGACCTGCAGCAGAATAGGTATATCCCATTTACAGTTCATTGCCTTTGACCTTCAGGGCAATTAAAAGGTGAAACAGTGCATATTTTCCAAGCCTCACCACTGTTAAAAGTCTAGATAACACTTTCACAGAGATACTTTGACCAGGTCTCTTAATGTTTGTTAAACTGCTTCATGAGTTTGACCAGTACAGTCAGGGCCCTGCCACTGACCTGCAAACATGATGTTTTTCAGCTGTCTGCACTGTCAGAATACAAAGAGGATGCAAGCAGAGAAGGAAGTTACCGGTATGGAAGTGAGACAGTGTTGACCTAAATTGCTCACTATGGCTTAACAGAATTTAATATAATTTCCTCCAAGCAGTGGGAAGCTGGTTTACTGGTCAGCTACAGCTTACTGATCAGCAGCAACTTAGGCAGCTCTCAGCAGCCTCAATCTACAGGAGTTAAACACTTGGAAGGATGGAGACTTCTTTCTTGATATTGTGTCGCTGTGAGAATAAATGGAAATCCCAAAAGGGAAGAAGGAACAATTCAGCCTTTTTAACTAAAAAACTTCACAGGGGATGAAAAGAATTGTTAAACTCTCTGCAAAACAATCAAAGAAGAAAACAGGGCAAAGAAGAAAATTCTAGATTGGATGTGTGCATGCGACTTCTACTATTCCCTTGTCTTTTACCCACAGATGAAAGAATAATTTTCTTGTCATCCTATTTGTTGCTATGAAAAAAAACAAAACAACTGTGTTGTCATAAATGACAAGCTATCTTCAAAAAAGGAATAATTGAGTGAGGCACATAAATTCCAAGACAGAGTTCTATCATGTATTTTCATGAGAAAAATATTCTTTGTACTAAAACTAAATGGAGATATTAAAAAATATTGAAAGTTTCTTTTCCTCTCAGTAAGAGATGTGTCAACATATTTCTGACAGTATGAGGATATTTATGAGTTTTTCTGCCAAAACCCTGGATTTTTAAAATGAGATGTTCATTTAAAAAATGGCTAACATTGCCTCAATGTGGTAGTAACTCAGACCAGCTAATGAAGAATTCTCCTGCTAACTGAAGTTTCATTTCTCTATATTTTCTGTTTCTTTCTAAATTGAAGCATAAAAAGGAAAATGTAGTCCTTAAGGATATGTAGATGTAAATCCTTCTACTCTGTGCTTGCATCTATGAAAGAATACCTATTACTGACCCTTCTGTGGGTATGTGGTAGTGATTTATAGAGATTTATTTTTTAATGAGAGCAGTCCTGTGGGGAAGGACTTGAAGATGTTGGTGGATGGAAAGCCGAACATGAGCTGGCAACGTGTGCTTGCAGCCCAGAAGGCCAGTTAAAAGAAGCTGCATCAGAAGAAGTGTGGCCAGCAAGCTGAGGGAGGTGATTCTCCCCCTCTACTCTGCTCTCATGAGACCTCATCAGGAGTATTGCATTCAACTCCGGGGTCTCTAACCTAAGAAGGACATGAACCTGTACAGAGTCATGTCAGAGTGCAGAGGAGGACCACAAAAATGATCAGAGGACTGGAACACCCTTCCTATGAGGACAGCCTGAGAGAGTTGGGGTTGTTCAGACTGAAGAAGAGAAGGCTCCAGTGAGACCTTATAGCAGCCTTCCAGTACTTAAAGGGGGCCTACAGGAAAGGTAGGGAGGGACTTTTTATCAGGGAGTGTAGTGATAGGACAAGAGCTAATGGCTTTAAAAAGAGGGTAGATTTAGATTAGATATTCATAGAGTCATAGAATGTTCTAGGATGGAAGGGACCTCTAGAGGTCATCCACTCCAGTCACCCTACACTAGTAGTGATATCTCTACCTAGGTCAGGTTGCTCAGAGCCCCATCAAGCCTGATCTTGAATGACTCCAGGAATGAGGCCTCCACCACCTCTCTGGGCAGCCCATTCCAGTGATCTATCACCCTCATGTTAAAGAGCTTTTTACTAATATCCAGCCTAAACGTATCGTTTCCTAGCTTAAAACCTTAAAACTCTTTGTTCTATCACTACAAACCCTTTTAAATCGACCTTCCCCTGCCTTCCTGTAGGCCCACTTCAGGTACTGGAAGGTCACTATAAGGTCTCCCTGGAGCCTTCTCTTCTCCAGGCTGAACAACCCCAACTCCCTCAGCCTGCCCTCATACAAGAGATGCTCCATTCCCTGATCATTTTGGTGGCTCTCCTGGACATGATCCAATATGTCCACATCCTTCTTGTGCTGGGAGCTTCAGAACTGGACGCAAAATATTAGGAAGATATTATTTATTGTGAGGGTGGTGAGACACTGGAACAGGCTGCCCGGGGAAGTTGTGGATGTCCTGTTCCTGGAGGTGTTCAAAGCCAGGTTGGATGGGGCTTTGAGCAACCTGGCCTAGTGGAAAGTGTCCCTGCCCATGGCAGGGGTTTGGAATTATGTGATCTTTAAAGTCCTTTCCAGCCCAAACCATTCTATGATTCATGCCATAAAAAAGATTCTCAAAACTGCAATATGTAATATAGATGCACCTTTGTTGGATTATGAAAGAAATTACAATAATCTGTGTAAAAGAAATTCAGTCTTCAGTCTGAGGATGTACTGCTCCTGTACTTTGCATAGGGAAGTACAACTTGAAATACATTTATGGAAATGCTGCAGTTTGTGCATTCTTTAAATCAACACATAGCTAGATCAGAAACTGCAATTTATTTTTCTCTCTTTGTTTCTTTATTTGCTTGGATTAAGCTTATCCCACTGCATAGGTGTCCTGCAAAATGAAAAAGAGAAGAAAGTAATAAAAGTTTTGGTATTTCAGCTCTCCCTACTTTCCACTCAGCAGTTCCCCTTCCCAGTTTCTGCCATCTCCTGGACCCCTCCTGCAGCTGCATCTCAGCACCCTTGTCCCCCACAGCCAGAGGAGCCCCTCAGCCTCTGCCAGTGTTTATTGATAACAAGTTTGGGTGTTTGGGCAACTGACAAGGCATGTTGCCGCTTTTATAAATTATACTGTAGGTAACTCTGCTTGCTGTATTGGTTTTCTAAGAGTCCATGAGGTACAGGGTCAGATTGCAAATGATGGCTTTGAAACATGTTTTCTGTTTCAGCATCAAAAAACATCAGTGTCTGTGTGACCTCTGGTAAAGGGATCAACCTAACAGTGTGTGTTTGGGGTTTGTCACAGAAATGACAGCACTGAAATCCAAACATGTTGTGCCCTTAAATTATTTGAATGGTGAAAGATGCACACAGAAATGGAAGTTACATTGCAGGAGGAAGGGTCTAGGGTGTTGTGAAGATAACTTATGTTTTCTCTGCAAAAATTCAGAGGAGAAGAGGCATTTTAATTTAAAATTTCTCTTTGCATAAAAAAAAGATTAAAATCTGCAATTTGTTTGAAAATAAAATTTAGTTTTAGTTTTTTAGTTTCTCTTATGTTATAAAAGAGTGACAAGTGTTAAAAAACCAAGTAGTTTTGAATAGGAAAATCTGTTATAGTGTCTTCTGAACTAGAGAAGAGATTGACTGAAAAATGAAGGAAATTTGATAGCATTTGATTTTGGCAGATCCAAGTGTATATTTTTCAGTGAAAAAGTCTTTCTGACAGCAGCTAGACCTAGTCAGAGAGCTACGACTATATGTGCTGTTCTTCATAGCTCAGTTTCCTTATGAAAAATAAATCTGTACAACCTACATTTCCCTTTTCCTCTTCCCCCATGAAAGCAAACCTACAGCACATCCATATTAATAGCTGCGTTTTCTCTTTCCAAAATTCCGCCCAGCCCATTCTAGTCCTGCCACAACCTCTCTTCATTCCCTCAAATCTTGCCCCCCAATTTTCTCCAAACCCTTTGTCCCTCCTCTAGTCACCCTGCTTCTCTGTTCAAGTAGGACATTGGGGAGAGCAGAAGAACAGAAAAAAAGCAAAGCAGGCTGGGAAAACTTGAAATAATTTACACATAGAAGCTGCCCCAAAAAGGGACAAATTTTCATTTTGTTTCATTCTGCTGATACAACAAAATTAGCACTAATTTAGAAGTTTTCCTATCACAATTCAAACTAGCTCACACTTGAGATGTGAACTGCATGTGTGTGTGTGAGAGAAAAACAAGATCTGGAGCAATTAAGATTGTTGGTCTTTCTTGCTGAAACATAAGAAGGTCTAACATTGCCAACGTGGAACACTGGTTTTAAGTTTTATCTGAAAAAAGCCATTTTACTACACAAAAATCCTACCCCCCTGAAATGATTGTATTTCTCATGGAGGAACACTATATCAAGCCAGAACAGAAAGTTCCAGGCCTGATATATAGCTTTAGACCACCCTTAAAGCAAGTCTTGGTGCATCCTGATTTCAGTGCAGCAACTGACACCGACATGAAATCACTGCTGGGGATAGCTATATCCATCTGCTAGTTTTGCTAAGCCTCTGTGTCTCACGTTCATTGCAATTGCCTATATGGCTGGTTTTGCTGTATTCAGTGAAAAGAAGAGCAGACTTGCTCTAGACTTGGCAGCCAGAATGAGTCACACTATAGACCTCAAAATGCTTAACTAGAGATGATACAGTGATATGTGCAATAATTTCTTCAACTCATGTATTCCGAAATTACACATTTTCACTCCTGGTTGCCTCTTTGGATTTACTAAAAATCCTTAAGCCCCTTTACTTCTTTCCTAGGAATATGTTAGGAAGCATTCAGAATTTTGCAAGACTGCAGCCACATTTACAAACTTTCTACCCATCAGCTCCCCTTCTCAAATTTGCACACTTCAAAGCTGTTGAAAGAGTAGCAGTGGTAGTTCCACTGCTTGGTTAGGCACTCTGATCTGCTAAAATCTAGATGTGGAGCAATGGATTCTAAAAAAAAAGTATCCCAAAGAGTGGTTCTCAGGCAGCTCTTTTGTGTGGGGATCATATACTTGACACCATGTCTTATGTGGAATGCACATCAAATCACCTGGAGACTCCACATCAATGGTAGTTACGTGCATGCATGTACCACAAAGAGAACAGGCCATTAAACCAGCTGGGTGCATGAGACAAAAAAAGAAAAAGAAATCTAAAAAGTGTAAATCTAGAGGAGTACTTCAACTTTTTCTTTTGATTTACTTCTCTGGTCTGCCTTATGCCTTTTTTGGTTGTTATTTTAAAATGTTTTAATTGCTAGATTTTTTTAAAAAGGACTTCCCAGTGCAGCCAGTGCTTTATTTTATAAGGTTCTGCCCTTAATCTAACACATCTGTGTTATCTGATCCAAGACTGGCCACGGGATAGAGGGCCAGATTCTGAGCTCCCTTTTACTCATCTCGTGGACTTCAAGGGGGTTATGCTAACTGCAGTAAGTTGATGACTTGCTCTTGTTTGTTGTTGAACTCTTAAGTGTAACCAAATTTGTCTTTACTGAAGCCTGTATGAAGTACCACTCAGACAAAGTGATTTCCTCTGTGCTGAGCTGATTTTTGATCCTAACTGGCATTTACTATTTTCAGAGAGGTTTTGCTATCACTGTGAACAGGACCAAAACAAGCCTCTTGCAGGAGTTAGCAAACTTCAGTGTTTAGAGAAAGCATTTTTGTGCCTCAGAACTGAGCCCCATGTTAAGGTCCTTTTGCCTCTTTCAGTCTAGGAAGGGCAGGGATTTTATAATAGAAAATGAAATAGAAAATGAAAATAGAAAATGAAAACTCAAAATATATTTCTCAAAAGAGAAAATGAAAACGAATAGATGCAGTGCTTGAGGATATGGTGTAGTGGTTAGAGAGATGCTAGGAGAAAGGTTGGACTTGATGACCCTGGAGGTCCTTTCCAACCATAATGATTCTGTGATTCTGTGAAATAAAACAAAACAAACAAACAAATACGAAACTGCCTGTATTCCAGGATGAAGTCGGTAAACTCTGAGTTTACCTTCCACTACACCCTTCAGAGTGAAAGGCATTGCCTGTCCCTGATCCTGCCTACTCTTTCAGTGACATAAATAAGCCTGCCAGACCTGCCCACTAAACTGAGAAAAACCTCGGTGAAGCCAAGCATTTACTGAGGGGCTCCACGGCTTTCCTGCTGCTCTTCCACCAGCAGCTACTAGACCATTCCTGGGTTTCCTCCCACCTTGCTGCCAGGCTGCCTAGCTGTTGTGGCAGTCAGTCTTAAACTGATCACATCGAGGAGTGACACTTAACAGGAAGTGGCATTAGAAACAGGCTCTGCTATTGCTGAGTACTGCCATCCTCTCCCCCAGGAAGTCCCTATCTTTTCTTCCTAATCCTCCCTCCACAGGTTGCTTTCTGAGATGCTAAAAAATAAGGACGACAAGCAAGGGCAACCAGTTCCAGATTTCATGAACCAAACGCCAGCTTTGTTTCCATCCTGCACACTTGCCCTGACCCAGGGGGTGGCAGCCTGTGCAGTTGCAGCACACCACAATGGCTTTGTGCCTGGCTGGGACCAAACACTCAGCAAGGGAGGCTGTGGAGACAGAGCAAGGACATGGTCCTCTGCTGCCACAGGACATAAGCCTCCAAACAAATCACTGGTCTCAAATGCTGGGAGAAAAAAAAGCAAAAGGAAGATATGAGGTCTGCAGTAAATCTATATTATCCACAGAAGTGGATAATATGGGCACTGCATGTTGCATGGGTTTTAATCAGAATCTCTGGTATGACAACCTATTTAACAATTACCATTGACCCAGTTGGCAGGTGCACTGAGCACACAAACTGCATAGACATGTTAAAAGAAGGAGGAAAAGTGATGGATAACCCAATGCAGGGTGTGAAATAAAGCATAACAGATTAGCTGTTGACATTAGCTCAGACATCAACAAAGAAGTCCTTCCATATATCTGCAACCTATAGTGCATCCCATTATTTTTTGAGACATGCATGAGGAGCAGAAATGACTCCATATCCAAACGTGGCTAAATGTAGACAATGGCTTCAGGATGCTCACCTTCAAGGCTGGTGTCAAAAGCAGAGGAAAGACACATCTGTGGACAACTAGTGTGCCTCTCCACCTCTCAATCTCTATGGGGCACTGCAGGAAGCACTGCAAGCCCATGTCCTTGAGTAAATCATGAGAACACATACGTAATTCATAAGTGGAGTCTGCATGGATGCTTCTTGGAGATTGTCCTTGTTTTGGGCAGTAGGAAGACTGTTCAGTTATAGACCTGAAGTTTACTGATGTTGTGACATGGGGAACACAAGCATGGGGTAGCAACAAGCTCAAACAACATCGCTGTACACCATCCAAATAATGTCCTTACCGTAATAGCAAACTCAGGTCTCATGTCTGTACTTTAAGAAAAACAGGATGATATGGGAGTGAGTGTCAACAAGACCTACACACATGGGTCTAGAGACTGAAGACAAGGGGAAACAGCAGGAGAAACAGCTCACAGTGGTTACATGTACTAAAAGGAAGCATGAGAGAGGATTTATCTCCTTACAGAAGGAAAGGTAAGGGACCACTTTATTTAGCAGGGACAGTCACAGGGAACAACACCCAGAAACTGAGGATGGAGAGTTATGCTGGAACTCAAACAAGCTTCTTACTGCATGAGTGATTAACTATGAAAACAATACGTGAATTTCAACAATGACTTCTTCACGTTTTAGTATTTCCGGCTTAGGAACAGCTACCTTTTTGGAAGCTATCTTTTACCCAAGCACACACTTTTTTGAACTCAATACTGTTGTAACTGGATGAAACTAAATGGTCTGTAATGTATGTAGGAAGTCATATTAAGCAATCTGATGTTCCCATCAGTCCTTAGACATTATAAATGAACCCAGAAACTTCTCAGGGTGATGATAGATGTGGAGACTGCAACTCATAGAGCGAAATCCTCGATTTCAAGCAATGCAACCAGAACGCTGTGATCAAGCCTGAATGTTGCATGGTTTCATTGCCTTCTGCAAGATAGCATCGTCTGCAAGCTGGTTTCTTAAATGCAAATTAAGAGCAGCCATTGGGCCCTGGCGCTTTGCCAGCTCTACCCTCCTTTAAGCTGAGCTCTGGGTTGGAATAAGTGCTTGACTCCACATGCAGAGAGTGGTGAGTGCTCTCAGTTATTTGGTTCCCCCTGATCCGGACAGGATCACTCAGAGCACTCTGTGTTTAAGGATTGCACCCTGTAGGAGAGTTTTTGTTTTGTTTTGTTTTTTATACTTCAGTAATGAAGTAGAGTAGTTTCACGAGCTCCCATAAAGATACCTGAAAAATGTAGTTACAGCTAACCTTTAAATAACATGCTGCCCTTACGGTGCCGAGCTAGGGAATGCAATCCAGCTGGTTCCTACATCCTTGTGTCTGGAGAAGCCTCTGACTGATTCTGCTATTAGTATCCCTGCCTCTCTAGTCTGCTTCAACATGTTCACCAGTTTCTTCCTCTCTCAGCAAGGGATTTGTTTTTCTCAACCCTGCAAACTGATAGCACTGCTAACTAAAAGACTTGAGTGCTTCAAATGTTCATATGTGGGTTCGTTTTGGACACAGTTTGATTTAAAGAATCAAATTGAAGCAACATGGAAGACCTAGCCATCACTTTACATCAGTCTTCCAAAGCATGACACAAACATAAATAAAACTAGATCAAAGCAAAAGGAGGAAATCTTCTGTATCAAACAAAATTACTAACCATAGTTTTAATTCAGGGAAATGTAGGTTTTATTGCATCTTTACAATTGAGGATTAAAAAAAAGGGTAAAAAGAAAGGAAATTAGTAGAAAATATGGTCTTTCAAAAGCAGTGACTGTTTATTGTACTTAATTTGGTTTTCTCCATGTCTTACAAGTTCTATGTATATTTTAGCAGAAAATGAACTTTGTCAACTCACTGAAGATAAGATTATTTCAGATTCTTAGAAAGGGGGGAAAGCACAAGAAAACTTAAAATCCCCAAGGTCTATTTTATATACTCTGCTCTAAGTGTTGCTGTGGATTTCAATGAGATCTACTCCCACGAAATTATCAGAAAGTTGAAAAAGTCCTTTACAGGCAACCAGGGACCAATCTGAAACCTGAGAGAGGGAAGGGAAGGGAAGGGAAGGGAAGGGAAGGCAAGGCAAGGCAAGGCAAGGCAAGGCAAGGCAAGGCAAGGCAAGGCCATTTTCTGGAAACAATTGAAATAGCCTGTTGTTTTGATAGATCTCCTTCCCCTGTGATTTCTACAGCTAGTCCAACTTCTGTAGCTCACCTCAAGCTGGCAAATGTCTTTGTTCTTTCTCCTTGCAGTCCACACCGTTGTTTTAGGAAATACGAACAGGGTGCCCACTGATCCTGCTGTCTTTCATCAGGTACTCCCTTGTGAAGCAGTGTGGGAAGGAGAAGCCGGGCCTGTTCACTTTTGTGTTCAGGCTGGCCCAGGCAAGGACAGTGGGTAGAGGTGGTATCTATTGCTCTCTCTGGAAGAAGCAGAGTGAGTGGGTTCAGACAGGTCCTTTGTGCTGGGATGTAGTTGTTTATCTGAGTCAGACACAGATGGGTCAGGAAGGAAAGCAAGGGGAGCCATGGGGTGAGACCCCAGACCAGCCCTCCTCTTCTTGGAAATGTTTGACCTTGCAGTGGGAGGCTCAACAGGAAAAACTGGGTTTGCAGGTCTCTAGGACAGCTTTTGCCTGGCAGGTGAAGTACGTTGTAAATGTGGGCTGGCTGATGGGCATTTAGGGACTGGCTGCTTTGACTTCCCTGTCTAGTGGCTACCAACCCCAAGATGTCCAGGAGGTACAGGGTTGGGAAGGTGAATGCAGGTCGGGAAGGGAGATGCAGCAGGGCTGGGCCAAAAAGAAGGATGCTACAGGGCTGGGTGAGGTGCAGGTATACAGCAGCGCTGGACAAGGAAGGGGAAAGCAGCAGGGCTAGCACGGGCAGAGAGTTGACGTGGGGTCAGACCGGGAAGATGGGTGCAGCAGTGCTGGGAGGGAGGAAGCTATGAGGCTGGGCAAGGAAGGGGCATGTAGTGAGTCTGGGCTGGGAAAGGCATTTCTGTAGGACTGGGAGGGTACCAGCTTGGCAGGAGGGTCAACCCAGGTGGGCAGTGCTGGCAAGATGCTGCAGGGGAGATACCTGGCAGCAGATGTGTTTCACAGCCAGCTGTCTGAGAGCTCAGCTGCAGGGGACACATCTCCCCCTCACCCCTCATGCCCCTCACCCAGCTGGGAGCAAGCTGGGGGTGGCTGCCAGCACCCAGCTCAGGGATCTCAAGGCAAAACCACCTTTGAACTCCTCCGAATAAGATTACAGAAAAGTCTCACGATGCCTGGTTAAACAAATGTGTCTGAACAGGAAAACCAAACAGACAGGGAGCGACTTTAGTTTCTCCACTTATATGATGTTTGAAATGATAAGCAAGGATATATTTTCATATAATTGGGCTGTGTCAAGGTACCGGTAGTTTGATCAGATAGGAGCTCTCTATGTAGTGTCACATCAGAGGGCTAGTAAACTACAAATTAAGGTAGGCTTTAGATTTTGTCTGCAAAGTAGCCGAATAAATTGAATTTTATCCCTAAAGGTCATAACAGAGGGTGGGATGAATACACAAAAAGGGCAGAATACTGTACCAGGATAAGTGAGTTGGAAAGAGTAAGGGAACAAAATTGTTGGAAAGGCTTCAATTACTTGTGAACACCCGTAAGTATTGGAAAGATGCCAGTTAGCATCTCTGGCTCCCACAGGGAGCTTTAAGACCCCACAATTTCATCACCTCAAAAGAGGTCTGTAGGAAGGCAGGGCTAGAGGGGCAGAGGGAATGTAATGTGCCATGGCTCCATTAGACACTTTTATTCTGGTTTTGTTCTGTTTACTAGCAATGTTTCATTTTATTTAGTGTTTGCTTTTGCAACAGTACCTTGGGAAGGATTTGACAGCCCAGGACACCTCACCCGGGCTGGTGGGGTGAGGGCCAGAGACCTCTGCTCAATCCCCTCCATTCCTCCATCCTACCCCATTTGCTCTGGCATCTCAGGCCTGGGGACAGGCAGCCTGTCCATCCTCCTTCTGCCCTGTCCCAATCAATTCCTCACAGCCTGCTTCCAGCTGCCTCAAAGTGAGAGGAAGCTCTTCTGCCCACCCACCAGCCCCAAAGCAGGACTCCCAAAGGCCTGAGGGCTGCAAAGCCCCTTTCCTCTACATGGCTGCTGCCTGAGCTGGTCCCTCCTGCAAACCCAAGTCTGGTCCCCCCAGCCTTGCACTCCAGACAGATTCCCAGGCTCCAGACAAAAAGGCCAGGGGGGCTCCAGGGGACCCAGCTGGCTCCCAGCCAGCCCTGCTGAAAGGGGATCACAAGAAGCCAGATCTGCTCCTAAGAACAAAGCTTCCGGTGACTTTCCAAGATGCTCATCATACTCCTTTCTCCTTTTTTTCTTTCTCTTCTCCTTCCCTCCCTCCCCCTATTTTCAAAATCTCAGCTGGAACAGAGGTGTTCCCTGTCATTGCCAGTGCTCCCCTTCCTTGTCAGCTCCATGTATGTTCCAGTGGCATTTCTTTTTCTGTCCCTGATTTTTGACATCCTTGGTGTTTAGCTACTTGTGTTGGAAAGTGAGGTGAAACTGAATTTACCTGTGAGGCTGCTGCATATCATTTTTCACTGTAAATAGCTACTGTTGGGTGAAGCAGGTGGTGATTTGCCCCCTTGTCCCATCCGCAGCGACCACAGTGTGGGAGTCAGGATGTGAAACGTGTGTGGGTGTGTGTGCGTGTGCAAATGTCACCTACTACCAGGGCTCGCAGCTGCACTAGTAACTAGTGAGGGGTGGATTCTCACAGGAGGCTTCAGTGTAAGAGAGGTGAAATGACTTGCAAAAGGCCACCAGCAAACCTGAGGGAGATAAGGATAAGGGAAACCTTATCGGTCTCTACAACTACCTGAAAGGACACAGGTCTGTTCTCCCAAGTAATAAGTGCTAGAACAAGAGGAACTGGCCTCAAGCTGTGTCAGGGGAGGTTTAGGTTGGATATTAGGATAAATTTCTTCACTGAAAGTGTTGTCAGGCACTGGAACAGGCTGCCCAGGGAAGCAGTTGAATCACCGTCCCTGGATGTGTTTAAAAGTTGTGTAGATGTGGTTTAGCATGGTCAGGCTAATGGTTGGGCACAGTGATCTTAAAGGTCTTTTCCAACCTAAATGATTCTATAACTCCATATGCGAGCACACCCCTGCTCTGCCTGCTGTCGGTAGCCCTCTCTTTGTGTCTCTGTGTTATTAATGTGGCACCATTGGCTCATAATCTCTCCTGTGATTTTACAGAAGAAGGAAAAATGGGTGCACTTTGCTCCCATTTTGCTATCCTCTAGGTTGTCTCAGAAGTAAAAATCAAATTGATCTAAATCTGTCTCAAGTGTAATAAGACCATTAACAAAAAGGGACAGATCAAACCTGGTGCCACCCCAAACCAGTAGAGTTTGGACACAATTGTCAGGAGCACATTCCAATCTGCAGCATGGTCCACACTGCTGATGTGGGAGGAGGTGGGTGGGCAGCTGCCTGTGCGCCTGGTCTGGGAACCCTGCAGCCACCTGTGGCCCTTCGCAAGTCAATGTGAGCTCATCCCTACGAGGGATGCTCGGCTGCATGGAGGGGGTCGTACCTTCAAGCCATGGATTGCAAGGAGAAGTCTGATGCTGTTTGAAAGGCTGAAATAAGTTCTGCTCTGAGTGACAGAAAAAACCCTGGCTGTTGAAAAGCAAAGTGACCCAACACCAATAGAGAGCCCACACTTGCTACATAAATAATGTCAAAACTACATATGCAGGGAGTAACATGAAGGCAGTGCAAGGCAGGCCAATGTCTAGAAATGTTATCGCTTCTGTTCCAAAAGCTAATCAGCCCAGCAGCAAGCAAGCCAGGAACATTTTAGATTATGTCTATGCTTGAGATTGATGGAAAGTCTGAGAGGAACATAAGCTTTCTAAAAGACAAATTCAGTTCCCCTGCAAAATATTTGGGATTTTTTTTCCCCTCCTCATCTGGTAGTGAAATTGTTTGATTACATTGATTTATTAGAATGACGTAACTCCCAGTATCATATCTAGCCATCAGCTGCCACTCAGCAAAAGGATGTGGTGGGATCACATCACCAAAATAATAAGGCGCTGGAGCTCCTAAGCAGGAGGTTACATATCATCAGGACAGTTTCAAATACTTGCGGATGGCTTTGATATTTGCAGGAGCATGATGTTGTTTTGTTTTTCTGTAGACAGAGACTGAAAGATATCTGATGCCAATTACTCTGTTGTTCAACTGTAGTTTCCCTTGCACAGGGAAATTAAAATCCTTCTATATGTATATGCATGAATATATGCTTTCCTAACTGCCATGTTTTTGCTTAAGACAAACACTTTTGAACCGTATTAGCTGAGGAACATCTTGTTCCTCATGAGTTTAGAGGGATATTTTTGGGCCTCAGGTTTTGCAGACACAAATTAAAGGTGGAGGGAGCAGTCGTGCCTTGGGAAGCTGTGTAACACCAACAGAAAGGGCCCAAAAGGGGGAACCTGCCAAGTTCAGTGCCAGTGCCTGCAGGTTGAGCCACTGTCTGTCGGCAGGGCTGCGGCCTCCGGCCCTCATCCAGCTGTGCAGCTGGAGGCAGCAGCTGGAGGAGAAACTCTTCTGCATAGATACAGCCCTGCCATGCATAGGCATTTGCTCTCCCTTGATTTTTCCTTCCATTAACTCTTTTTTTTCTCTTTCCTTAGGAGCTGATTATTGTCTAGCTGAAATGTATTTCCTTCTGAAAAGTGGGTTTGTTTTGTGTTCGCTTTTCCCTCCACTATTCAAATAGACCTCTCTATTTGGAACAGACTTAGATCGGGACTTTTGCAGTTTGCAGAGTTTTTTCAGGATGTGGTGACATGCGTTTATTTTGCTCTGTATATTTTCTTACCATCCTTTCCATCACATATTTTCCAGCAATTTAGAGAGATGTAAGGAATAGCTTCTACACACTAGGCAAAGAAGCAGGGGGATTATTCCAACAGTCTTGCAAGTTTGGAGTATTTCATCTTCTTCAAAAAGCGAGGGAAAAAAACTGTCCTTGTGAACAAATGATTAGAAGAAGACTGGGAATACAATAATTACCCCAAATGGAAACCAAGACCGCAGTCAAACAATACTGCTTTTGTAAACCGGCTCCGCCTGTAAAAAATCTAGGAAATCTCATAACCAGAGCTGGCTAAATCCTTTTCTTATGCAACGATATGTAAAAGACCCCTGAGAAATGCGGAGTAAATGTGGAAACGTTGTAAAATAGCATGATAATGAACTTGCTCTGAGCATCGGAGATCGCCTTGGCGGTACCAGCAGAGATTCCCTCAACCACAAAGTATTTTCTCATGTTAAAGAATTTGGGAAAAATTACATTTCGCCAATAAACAAGCACGTGAAGACAAATAAGCCGGGATTCGTCAAAATCTACCTTGATCGTTGTGGAATTGGGACCAAAGGAATTGGGAGTGGGACAGAGCGCGGCTTTGAATGAATGTCCTTTATGAGAGAGCGGAGAGAAGATCATTTATAACCCTCGTATTTTATAGCTTTGCCTCTAGGAAAGAAAAGACCAGCGGAGCCGCGACTATCATTTACTCATAATGATCGCATTCAATCTAGTGATTCACAGTGAATCATATAATAAGCTTTCCATTTTGCGCATGAGGAGAAGAAGGAGGGGTGGTTAAACTTTGTTCAGTTCTCATTCATGCCCCCGGCCTCCTGTTTCCCTTGAACGGTTCAAATGGGACGATGCTTTTTTCGGCTGTTTGGATTTTATCCCCTCCTTTCCGTTCCCCCCCCCCCTTCCCCCCCAGCAATAAAAATCCCTGGAAGGAAAGCTGACAGGTTAACGGCACAGTTGTTAATTTTCCTACGGCAGCGTTCCATCCGAGCGCGGCTCTGCCTCCGCGGAGGCTC
>VZZY01024020.1:0-42890 GCA_013400335.1 Eurystomus gularis | reverse complement strand
TCCGTGCGGGCGCGGAAACGCCGCGGCATCGCGCCCGGCCCCGGCTCCGGCACCGGCACGGCTGGGCTGGAGCAGAGGGGCAGACAGCTGGTGTCTTAGCAGTGAAAGACTAAGGAAAGGCTCTCCTTCGGTTTTAGCTCCAGAGAGGGAGGTTGCCGGGAAAGCCTGCTGCGTAAATCTTTGGTTAAACCGTGGATTCGTTGTCTGCTCTGAATTTCTGGTGTTTTCGGGGTTGGTTTCTGAATTCGCTCTTTAACTGGCAACACGAATCGATGCCTTATTGAAAGCTCTATTTAACGTTTTCCGTAGTGCTCAAGTGACTTAGGAGCTAAAAGCCTATTTTCAAAAGTGAGGGCAGGCTACATTAGCAAGCGAGTTAGGCACAGCAGCAGCAGCCTCCCGCTGCTCAGGATTGTGCCTGAGAACACAACCTTCAGAAATCAGAGGCAAAGCCTGGAAGCTGCCTAACTTACCCATTGTAAAGGCCAGCGGAGGGGAGCCTGCTTCTCAGTAGTACTCTTATCCTTAAATCCAGACTCCTCATCCTGTGTGAGTCTCCCGAGTCATATCAGAACTTCTTCCTCAAGACCTGGGAAGTGGAGGGTCTGTTAAACAAATCGCTGGACACCTTCACAGAGAAAGAGGGTACTTAGGACAAACTCCTCGGTACTGCCTGGTTTCAGGTAAACAGCCGAACTCAGGTATTTTGTATGCAAAGTGAAAATCCCAATCACAATTTATTAGGGACTCAGAGATAATTTCTCTTAATCTCTCCTCGTGACATGTTTGATTTTATATTAGACACAGAGGCGGCCAGAGAGTGCAAGAAAAAGCGGCTGCTTAAATATCCTCATGGCCAGGACACTCCTCAGAGTCATAGCGCTGTTCAAATTAAATCCAGCAGAGTGGTGACTGGCAAGTAAGTCTCCCACCGCCTGGGGTATAATACACTGTACCCAAAGAGCTGTTGGATGCAATGAGATGGTTGTGTTCTTCCTTAGTTTTCCACAAAAGCTGGTTAATGCGGAATAGGCACTTCTCTGCAAGGGAGTTTGTAGTAGGAAGAGACACCTTCTTCCTGCCTACCACAGTGCTGGCTCCCACTATATATATGTTAGAATATATCTATTTCTAACCCAAGGTGTATGTGGATTCCCGAAATTTCCTTTCGTGCGTTTTTAACTCTCTCCACACCTTGTGAGAAACACAGTGGTGTCCCTCCCTGGCCTGAGCAATCTGTTCCACAGCAGGGAGCCTAAAAATGAGGCATTGCGATAATGGGCATTGCAACACAGAGCTCCTTGGGGCTGACCCGAGGCCCCTCTGCAACACGGACCCATTGTCTGTCCAGCTCTGCAGCAGGAGAAGCTGGAGGCAGAACCAGAAGCAACAGCTCTGACTCATTTAACTACGAGTAGTAAATTGTAACATGCTGTACAGAGAGATGTGGTAGTGATTTGCTTACAACTGTAAACCGGTTGACATTAACTCTGCTCCATTGTACCTCTTCATCTCGGAGATCTTTTATCCCTCCAGGCTGGATCCGGTTCCCACCCTGCAGTGATTAAAGGGAAAGCAAGAGAGGCAGCTACCTGGACACGGTCTCCCTCGTGTGACCAGGAATGTGCAATAAATCCACCGTGCAAAGCTGTCCTTTTCATCTAGGGAAGAGGCGGCAGCTGAGGACCCCACCGCAGCCCAGAGCAAAACTCGTACCGGGAGCTGAGCGCCTGCAACCGGCTCACCTTCGTGCTGCTGCCCGGTGCGGCCTGGAGTCCCTTCAGCCAACAACTGATTCTCAAGATGGTGTGAGCAGCACTCTTAGCATTTCTTTTTGCTTAGCCCCGTGGAACAGAAACAAGCCTCTTCCTTACTGTTACACAATGATCAAAGCTACTCAGTTAAAGACTCAGGCCGTGCGAGTGAGCTGTTAGACAAACCTAGTTTTTATAGGAGCAATGTTAAAAATCAGAGCGATTCTGTTTCTAGCGTCCCCTCCCACAGAAGCTGGGGCAGACAATGTGGTGGTGGGGTCAGGATGATCAGCACCGGGCAAGACTGAAATCCAGGGGCCCCAGCATAACAAGATGCAGCCCCAACTAAATGTTCTTTTCAGCTTAATTGAGCAATGCTTTCGTTGTAGGTGTTTTTTGCAGTAGGTGTTTTGTATCGGACACGCAGCAACAGGCAGGGTGGGATATGCACTTGATATACGTTGGAGAAAGAGGTACTGTACAATGACAAACACTTTTGAGACCCTCTAACAGCCACTCTTGCTGCCCCAAGGGGTGGAAAAAGAAAGAGCATCCAGGCAGGCAGTATTTAGAAGTTTCACTATGACTCAGGCTCCCTTTGCACGACAGAGAGAAAGGAAGCGGCAGTGGGAGGGAAAGAGGTCTGGTAGCAAGGGATGACAAAACTATGTTAACTGGAAGATGGCAAGTGGTGTGGGGAGGCTCTCGGGAATGGGGGAAAAGAAAATTATATCCAAAAGACAAGCTGGAAGGAAGGAGCAACTTCCTTTTGATGCAATGTGTGTGCATTGGGTATTGTTATGGATATATCAGCTAACACAAATACAGAAGTAAGGATGGGATGCTTTAAAACTCAGGGGAACTTGTCTAAAGCTGTAATACATTTAGATGTAGGCCAACGGACCTGGTACATCCATTTACATCAGCAAAGGACTGGGAGAAAGTTTTCTGGGGCTCTGAGACCTGCTCTCACGTTATGGCAAGCTTGTGTGCATTAGTCCTGGGGAGCATCTGCTCTTCACACTTTACTCACTAAGAGCTGTAAATGATTTTCAAAACCTCATAATGAGCTTTGGACTTACTGTCAAAGCCACGTCTGTGGTATACCACAAGAAGAGACAGTGGGATGTCATAGATGTTGTCAGTCTGACCAATTATATGTATTTCTATGACACTATAAATCCTCCCTTTGGGTAGGAGGCTACATAAAAAATACACACTAAATTCTATTTATAAAACAAAATCCAGGGTTCCAAAATCCAGTATATGTGCTGGGGGACTGGAATAGATACAGAGAAACAGAAGTCAGTGGTGTGGTTTTCAAAACATTTCGACACTTTAAGCATTAATTGCCTTGAATAAATTGGCACCACTGAGGCACCTTCCTGATGATGCAGAGACTGTAGGCTACCAAACAGAGATGTTCCCTGTTGCTTCTTAGCTGGGAACGTGAAATCAAGTACCCTGTGAGACCCCCAACAGCCGAGAGCCTGTAGCACCAGAAGGCAACATGATGTCTCCGCAACAATGTTGACATCAGATAACAGCAGCATTAATATAAATAGTAACGCAAATGCAAACTTTCTTTAGTGATTAGCACAGCTAAAAAACTTCAGCCACATTCTTTTTATAGGCAGCCCAAGTATTAATGGTGTATTCAATATCTACGTTCAGAAAGCTTAGACATGAACTTTTAATTCAGAATTTTACTTCAGATGTTGTTCAAAGGAGGACTGGAAGCACCTTTAAGTCAAAAGACTCTTCGAGAGTCATTTCTTAAAAATGAAATGTCTTTAACTGCATTTCTGTCAGCTATGATACCTGAATTAAGATAAACTTAACAGCCTTACTAGCTCAGAGTTCAAATGCAGATCTTAAGACAGCTCTCCCTTTAATTCGAGAAGTTTGGTGCAGGCATGTTAATTTCCCTTCTAAATAATTGCATCTTTCAAGTACCTACTCAAAATCAATCCAAGCCAAAAAAACCTGGAAAGAGAATAGAAAGTTGTACAGGATATATAATAAAATGAGAAAGCTGAGATGAACGCGTAATGCTAAACTATTCTTACTTTCTAAAATACCAGGCTGAATTTCTTCAAATGTGAATTGTTTTCACTTCCTCAAAGATGGCTTTAAAGTTTGAAGTTTCTAATGATATTTATTTCTGAGCTATGTGTGTATGAGAATTTAACTTTGGGTAGTTAGAGACTGTGATCTTTTTCAAACTTGCGCAAGGTTTAACATAACTGAATCAATTTTCAAAACACAGAAACGTGAAAGCATAGAAATGCCCAGAACGAGAATGGGCATTTCCATTCCATAAGGAATTTGTTTGGAAAAAATTATAGAGAATTATTGGAATTAGAATCTAAGTTTATCTTAAGTTTGCTTGAAGGGAAAGTTACATTATATGAGACAATTAACCATTGGCTTCAGGTCTGGTCCAAAGCCCAATAAAATCAGTGGCGTCTTTCCATCAGCTAACTAACAGGCTTTGGGTCTGACTCATAAACTGCAGAGCTCCACAGAAGATAATAGTTCTACACTGCTTATGTGAAAGTTAAATATAGCCCAATGTTTGTAAGTGTGTGTATGTATTATGATTAATTTAAAACCCCGGTTAAGATTGGGTTACAGTTTCCATTTAATTCATATGCATATGTTTGTATTTGTATGCATGTACATGTAAAGACAGACATCTGTGAATGTGTAAGCACTCATACAGCTAATGTCATAGAGATGATTGAATCAAGTATATACACATGATGGTAAATACCAGCGTTTACTACAGCAGATATCACCATTGCAATATATATACTCTGACAGATCTAAACATATACTTTCAAAACCAGCAGCATCTGTTTACATTGAACTGCAATAAAAACCAAAGGAGGCATCAGTTAGTATTAGAATTTTATCTTTTCAATGTCCAGAAACAGTTTCTGTGCCTTTGATGTAGGCTGTCAAGCACTACTGGAAAATTGCATCTCTCTAATTACTGCATTCAGAGCAGAGGAAAGGGCATGACTGCCTGGCAGCATTTGTCAGTGGGGACCCTGCAGGGACTTGCTTTTTGGGTACTGATAAGCGAAGTTAGATCACACTCAAAAACCAGTAAAGCAATTCTTGCACAAAGTGGAAAAGAAAACAGAAGGGGCACTACTTTGGATGATCTAGTAGAAAGCAATATAGGTCTTCTCTGTTTCAGCTGTGATTAACCCTTATCTCTACTGGCTGCTCTCTTCAGATGGAGCTCCCTGCATTCCCCACGACCTGAATATAAACTCAGTGGCAGCAGCCCCACTGCTTACACGGGCATGTGCATGTTCAGGCCTGTAATGAGCACTTGATTAACCTGTAAGATGGTTGAATCCTGCCTGATGATGTGGCGTCACATTTTGAGGCATTTAGAGATGGTACTGGCTTATCTGCTCCTCATTATTCCCATTCCTCCTTTCTCCCCTTATGTGACAGAGGGCCCTCTTGGCTATGCATCACAAAACATTTTATGGCATTTTAAAACCTGAGTAACTTGCCTGATGAGATCTAGAGCTACGACCTTGCTAATGATTGCAGTGGCAAAATGGAGGTTAGAAAGCTGACTAAATGGCAGACTAAACTCTGTAAGGTGACAATGCCGCCAAGAAAAGAGTAGCGGTTGCCCTTTCACAAAACTCTTTGTTGATATGAATAGGACCTTTTATTTTAAAGTCTAATTGCAAGTGAGAAATAAGGGATTAGTAGGGCTTGTTCATGTTCTTTTCCTCCTGTGTAAACAGAAAGCAAGCATTTGTATACTTTACATATGACACATACAAACAAAAGTCCCAGTCATCAGCAGTGAGCATCTCAAACATGCACCAGGAAGAAAGGCCTGTCAAAATGATTGCACCTTTTGTAATATTTCTACCATACTATGCTAGCATACAGAGTAGAACTACTTCCAGAAGATGAGCAGGATATATGACAGCCAAGCAGAGCCAGAGAGGAGAGCGATCTTTGAGAAATGACTCTGGAAAAGAAAATGCAAAGGAAAAAATAGCCAGCTAGCATGCAGTGGAACCGAAGGGAATATCTTATGGGTGAACAAAGTGATCACAACACCCTACATGTAGAGGCTGCCAAAGCACAGGTAGGGGGCAGGGAGCTGAAGAGGTAGAAACACATTCCTAAAGATGCAGTTTACAGTGAACAGCAGCAAGAATGCTGCAGAAGACACTGGGTGCATTGTATTGTGCCTGGCAGTAGCACTTACTGCATAGGGGCAAAATAAGTGCAGGAACATAAACATTTGCAAGCCATGTACTTTACTGGCAATTCATAAGGAGAATTTGCAGAGTGCTTAATGCTTCCACAGCCTGACCCAGGGGGACTGACGTATTCATGCATATTTTAATAAGGTGGACAGGCCAAAAAGGGAATTATCCAGTCTCCCTCAGCTGCGGGGTTACAGCATTGTGGGAGAGGTGTCGGCTACTTGGATTCTGCTTGTCCTGGAGCACAGGTAAACTACAGGTGTCTAAATGTCAGAGAGCAATTTGGCACACTCTCTGCCATCTAGAACCAGTTGGTGCTTTCGTGTAGGACTGCACAGTTTCCTAGAGGCATAACAACACCTCCTAAAACCCAGAAACTAAGCAGCTACAAGCTGCTTCCAAGCAAGCTCAGCCTGAAGTGAGGGTGTGGAGGCACTCAGCCTGCACTCAGTCACTGGGAAGTGCTGAATTCAGCATCAGGCAGGTCAGTCAGCATCACTCTCTTAAAAAAACCACAGCGGGAACAGAACACAACAGTCTAGCTCAGAGCAAGCAGGGTTCCTCTCCATACTCTTCTGAAGAGTTCAAAGCCAAGGCACCCACCTCCCAGGACAGTGTCCTCTTCCCCTGCTGAGGTTTGAAGCATTGCCTCCCTTCTGCCTGCGAGAGCCATGTCCCTCTGCAGCATACTGTACACAGACAAGGGGATCACAGGGAGAACAAGCAACAGGAGAAACCTGACTCTGTATTAGCATTCTAGCTAGTAGCTATCTGATATAAAACACATAGGTGATTTCTGTGGCAGGGTCCTGACTGTGGTACAAGGCTTGCCTACTTCTCACTTACAGACCACACTAAGTATCTGAGCATCTGCCTTAAGTGCTCTAAAAATCTTGAGACACTCAAACAGATGCTCTTTAGACAGTATAACACCTGCATTCTGTGTCCACAGATGGTAGTTGAGTGGAATCCCATATTTTTGTTTGCATATTTCCCGTGTATACTTACTACATCTAAGAAACAACCCAATTAGAGAGAAACTCAAACATGAAGAGAGTTACACTGTGTTTACTTCACTTTTCCATTTCATTCTACCTCTCCATTTATTATGCATCAATTATACGTAGGCCCTGTGCATCTTTGAACCCATACTTGTGTTCATGCACTTATTATTGAATATATAGTTGCTAGAACATTCAATAATGTGTAATTTCTTTTTACTGTGTACTCATTTGCCTTTTTGAATTAGTATATATGTTATATTTGGCTCCAGTCCTGCAAACAGTTGTGCCCATGAATAACTTTACCTACATTAGGAGCTCCATGGATCACAGCTTCTCTCTCACCCACTGAATTCTATCAAGTTACTCATTCAGTTAAATTACTCATAAGCATATGTGTTTGCTGGATCAGGGCCTCTCCATATAAGTTTGATCTTCGTGATTAATTTAAGACACCAATACATTTTTTTTAAATAAAGGAAGTAGACCCTTGGAAAGTGGTAATAAATTTTTAGAGCTGCACTTATTAGTGCAATAAAACACACCTTGGTTTATTAATTAATAACTGGTTTTTAATCTGACACTCTAAAACCAACATAACATGGATATATTAGTAAACCATTTAATAAAATAATACATTTACTTTATAATAATTTGATATAATAAAGTAACCAATAGGGTTTCTTTAAACAGCATAACAAGGTAAGAACATTTTCTTAAATGCTATGTCAGCACAAGCTGCCATTTTATGCTAGCCTGTTAGCCAACACATAAATACCTCAGGTTTTGATCTTAAAACCCATGCCAACCTGCACACAACACTGCTAAGTGTCCTGGAACATAGAGGGCCTTAGAACGTAGAATGATCTAAGCCTTAGACCTGGGGAACCACTAGGCTTAAAAATGCTATTTTAAAGTAATTTTCTATTTTCCTTTCCACTAGAATCTCCTGCAATTCTCTCTGGACAAGATACACGTTCAAGCACCTGTAATAACCTATGATTGATATAGGATTTGTCTTCTGGAAGTTAACAGCTTATCCTCTTAAGAGAGGCCTCTGATTATTTTGTTCTAACTTTTACATCACCTTCATTTGGGGCATGAAAATAAAAGCCACACATTTTTAGCCATAAGAAGGAGCAGAAATGACGAGATTTGAGCCATGGATCTCTTCCCTGCCATAGGTCACATAGTTTAGCATCCTCACAGGGGCAGATGGAAATTTTACTGTGAATCACATCCCACCTCCACAAGGGTGGTTCCTGGTGATCTACCCACTCTTGACCTGAGTATTTGGTCATGTTCTTTTGCTCCTGATCCTTGTGACTGACCCATGCCCTGTCCTGCTCCTCTCCTCTTTCTCAGCCCCAGCTTGAGCATCTGTAGTGGGTCTGGCTGAGCTGGTTTTCCACATAGCAGCAGTGTTTTGTGCTGGTCAAGTGTGACAGCGTCACACTTGGTTTGGTGGATGTGCTAGTTTGACTTGTTTTTCCTTGTGGAATTTTACTGCTGTGAGTGGCCATATGCACTGCCTCTAAGTGTGTGCACCTGTCTGTAGCCCAGCCCTGGTAGGGTCTCCAGGCAAGCCTGGACATGGCAATTTTCCTGCCACTTCCTCCCCACTCAAGGCTCCCAGGTGCTTCTGTGCCCATCTAGCCAGCCTTACCATGTCCCTGTGCCATGTCGCAGGCACTAACCTTGTCTGGGCTGCACCTCCTGTCCTTGGTTTGTTTCCCATTCTTTGTCTTCAGATCTTCCTCTTCTCACAACCATGCTCCTCTGCTGTCTGAAAACATTTGCATGTGGATGACATTTGCCTCTGTTAGAGGGTGCAAGGGCTGTGGTCATGCTGCAGTTGCATGGCTGCTGTAGCACCAGACTTGGCTTTCTGTCTTCTCCACCTGCTTACTTTCAGTTCAGGGACTGCTCAGTTTTTAAGCATCCCTCACTACGCTGGACCAGCCTTGGCAATGCCTGCTCTCACCTCAGCTCCATTTCCACCCCGAATCCTTAAAATTACATTTCCGTCCCAAACAGTTGTTCCAGGGACTAATGTCTTTTTGCTCATCTACAAAAGTGGTTTTCCTTTGGCACCAGCTCACTTGTGACACCAGCATCCCACACTAACACCTGACATGGATTTCACCGGGGTCTTTTGTGAATGAAGTGGGCCTAGAAACCTTGCAGGAAAATCAGATGAAAACAAATGTTCACAGCTCTCTAGAAATTGGTGTCAGCTCCTTGATACAGAGAGTTTTACAGCTCTATAAATCAGGCTGAAAATGTAACCAGAAGCCCTGTTAGCTTTCTGTTTCTTTTAGCACATCCGTTTCTTGTAAAATTCCGATTAGAGGGACTGGTCTCTGTAGAAATCATTCACTCTGAACCCAACAGGGCTATAAATCAAAGCACTACAAATCACCACAATTTGCAGATTCTGGGTTTCATCATTTTACTGCTTTTGGAGAGGTTATGTAAATGGGGTTTTTTTTGAGAATATTGGCCTCTGCATCCTCTGTCATATCCGAGGTGAGGAAGAAAACAAAAACATTTTCTGAAAACTAGGTGTCTCTTTCATACGATTACTACTAAACTGTTTCTTTAAGGGATCACGTCAAGAGTGCTTTCTTGTATGAAGAATCTCACTGAAATCAGTGAGACTACTCTAATAACTTGGGGCTAGAAGAACAACCATTTTCTTATGGAAGCAGTAGAGAGTGGAATTTCACAAGGATCTCTGCGAAAAAAGGAAGAATGTAACTCAATGATGATCATGCAAATAACACCATTTATGTCTCCTCTGCCCCAGCCTGGGTTAGGCTGTACAAGATGATGATTATCTGCTCCAGCAGACAAAGATTTCATCAGCTCCCAGTATGAATGACAAAACTGTTCCCAACAAATTTTGCCCTCCCAATGACAGTAAATTCAATCTAGGCTTGTAAACTCCAGATAACCCTGAGCTGAGTCACACTGGCCTACTCGGCAATGCATGAGACCCTGCAGTGGCCACAGCTGTGATTCGGTAAGTGATATGAAAGGGGAATTTCTGGAGGAACGTTTTTAGATCTGGCTTAGTCATGAGTCAGGCTCTGTGAAACACTTTGATGGGCTCCAAGCCTGTAAGGAGCTCTCACTTTTACCTACCTACTTCCTGAAGTCCGGTGGCATCAGCAGACTTGTGGCTTCTTAATGTAAGGGATTTCTGTTCACCATCCCGTTCACCTCATTAGTCACAAAGTGTTGGGAGCTTCTGTAGATCTCAAAGATCAGGGAAAAAACAACCATACAAGGAAAAATGGCTTTGGATGCAGACCGAAAGCATTAAATTATTTCCTTTAAATTTAGTATCACAGCAACTTTTTGTCATTTACCAGGGATTAATTTAATACCTATGGATTTTTAATTGTACTAAGTTGGTATCTGAGATCTCCAGTGGGGACCAGATGCCCACTGCACAAGATGTTATACAGTACAGAAAAAAAAAAAAGGTCCTTTCCAAAGTGAGCTCTTAAGTCTTTGCATTGCCTTTATCAGAACAACTGTAAGTTTGTTTTTCTAATTATTACATGCAGATGATGTATACTGTAAGGAGAAAATTTTCAAAGGCACAGTTAAATGTGACACATCTGATGCCCCCGACTCTCAGAGGGATTCTTAACACTTATCTGCCCATAGTGCCTTTGAAAAGGACCACTCATATACCTAAGTGGTATGATAATTTTTTTCAAAAGTTCCTTTAAATACTGGAAAATATTCTCAGAATTTGGAACTATGTTTCAAAGTCGCTGCTTTTGACACACTAAACTTTTAAATTGAGCCTAGTGTTTAAACAGATCCATCATTTTTATTCTGTAACCTATAAAGCCAATTAAAGTAATCAAATGGAAATTGGAGAGTATTTTAAAGGCTGGTTTAAGATTCCTCGTTGCGCAGTGTAGCTTAGTGTTACAGTAGGACACCATCTGCTGTCCAAGCGCAGTCCAGCTGCAGCTGGCTCAACAGCAGAATGCAAGATCCTGGCTATAAAAGCAATGTGACTTGTATTATCTTGGTAATGCTTTTACAAACCAAATTCCCTGACAGATTTGTGAGTCTCTGTTTCATTTTCTTTAGGACAGCTGATTGAATTCAGTCTTTTTTTGCCCTTTTGTAGTGAGAATACATAGAACTAGCATTTCCTCATGAAACTGATGTTTTCCTTTTTTTGGTAAAAATGTCATGCAGGAACTCAGGTTGTTAAGAAATAAATGCTGTAAATGGAAATAAACAGTAATACTTCAAATTTTGCAAATAAATTGTGCAGACATTACTTGTTAGTTTACTATAAGACCAGCACGGCACAGTCAGCCATGTGTGAGTTATCTATCTGCAACTACCCATTGAAGGTGCCCTTCCCATCCCTGTCTAGCTATCTGGGAAGCATCCAGGGCCTCCCTGGTGTAGCTGCCAGTTCTGTTAATTATAACGGAGATTTCCCCGTTGTGGCCACCTTACAACTGGAAACTGAGCTGAGACCATCCACTTATTTTGCATAGGTTGCTGAATTGATGGCCAGGTGGGAATGACTTTGGGTTACTGTTGGTGTGGAACACTTCTGAGGTGACCTCACTGTGAGAAACTCCATATTTCCTTACAGATCTCCTGCTTGTACTAAATGAGTCTCAGGCTTTGAATGTAGATTGTCAGGCCCAGTTATACCTGTTGGCAACCTATAGAAGGTATTTTGTTGCTTACATAATTGGCATGTATGCATACCAATGTTTACATACCAATATGCCAAAACATGCTCAATTTCCTTCTAGAAAAGGAAATTTTCTTTAAAACGGCTTCTGTTTGCCTCTGTCTCAGAATTCTTTTTCTGCTCATGCTACTCAAAATGCCAACACTGCTGTAACAGAAAAGTGTTGGATTATCACATTGTGTCATAAATACAATGTAGTGGAGATATCGGTGCAACAGGTAAGCTGAAGTTTGAGTGAATACAGTAAAGTTATGGCCAGGAATTGAAACAAGGTATGCAGGAAAAGATTGTTGGTATTACTGTATGTAGACTAAGGTCCTCAACAGTGTCTGTAGGAGACCATATTCTTTAAATTCCTCTCTTAGGCCTACATAATTAGAGCTCTGGGTAAGCTAAAGTGACAAATTTAGGAATAAAATTGCCTTTAATTTCTCAATTAAGCCAATGAGCAATTAATGAGTGATTTTCATGCTTTGCTCTAAATGGTCCTATATTTCTCTGCTGTCTGTATAGGAAACCCCAGTTTGATGATTCAGTTGGCAGGGATGAATCCAGATCTCAGTGTCCAGTGTTCACAGCCACATCTGAGCTCCTAAGAAGCTATAGCAAGTAAATATTTTGCCTGCTTTTGAGAACCATCTAAACATTTTCTGTCAATAAAACACTCTTATGGGACAAAAGGCTTCGTCAATATGCTAATCACCTCTTCCCTCTTCCACCTTCAGGACTGTCTCTAGCAAGGATGGCACATACAAAACTGGACATGGAGCAACGGTTTATGAGAACTAAGCATTGCCCTCCCCAGTGCTTTTAGCTGTTGGTGGGGGAAAATACATACAGGACAAATACTTCAGTCTTTCTCATGTCATTTTTTCATATATTTGGGGCATTTATAAGAAGAGTTAAATTCAAGACAAGGTTGAAATTGCCTAAGAAAGGAGTATACTAAAGCATTAATTAAAATTTAGGAGTAAGAGAGAATGGAAAATGCTGGAGGTGTTTTGCTGTGTTTCTTTTTCAAATGTCTATTATTAAATTTGGTATAGCTAATGTCACTGAGCAACTTCCATATTATTTGGGGATGAGCTGAGCTAGATGAGTAATGATCATAATGCTCAGGTATGCTTTTCAGACTGAAACAGATTCTCTTCATTCAATGCTTGCTGCCATTGGAGATGAAGTTGATAAATATATCTGTCAGAAAATATGCACTACTACTTGGGTTATGAACTTAGAGATCATATACCATTATGTCACCGACAACAAGCACAGAAAGTAGATAATAAAAGTAGATAAAGGTCAATTCTGCAACACAGAGTTCAATAAAATGATTGGATTCTGCTCATTTTTACCACTTGTTCAATTTCACCATTAAAACCACTGTTCCTAGCAACCAAGTATGAGTAGATGGTTTTCTGCCTGATGAATTATCCTGATGTTATATCTGTGTTATATTTACAGACCTGGATGCAATGGACCAATACATAAGCTTTCTGTGTAAGTCACTTGCCATCTGCCTGCTATTCCAGTTTCGAGTAGAGGAGGCTTCTGGAAGATGTCCTAGAGGCTTCAAACATGTCAAAAGTTCCTTAGTGAGGAAGGGGAAAAGTGCTTCTCTGTCTGCTATGGATAAGATCAGAAATGATGAGCTTAAATTGCCCAATTCAGGTGGGATATTGGGGAAAAAAAGTCTAATGGTAAAGAGTGAAGTAAGGCAGAAATAAATGACTAAGGAAACTGTACACTGTCCATAATTAGCAAATCCGTAAGGGCAGTGAGACAAGCATCTGTTATGACTAGATTTTAATTTGATCCTGCCTTTGAAAGGGACAAAGGAAGGTGAACTAAATGAATTTTTAAGCTCCTTTTCACTTTTGCTGATTTTGTGATGGCCCCCCACCCTGTAGCTATGGCTACCACTGCAGTTACTACTGCTCCCCCCTTCTCTGGATATGCTGCAACTGAAGGTGCACTTACAGCTAGCAGACCCCAGGGGACAGCCACCCTCTCACCAAACAGCACCAACAGGCCTCAGCTGCTACAGCAGCATTGCTCGAGAGGAGTGGAAGGAGGTGAAGAACACGGGAACACGGTGAAGAGTCTGCTCCTTTCTCCTGCCTTTCCGTGGGCCTCCTCTCCCCTGGCTCTCCTTGCCTCTCCAGCCATGAGCACTCCAAAGGGAGCATCAAGCTGAGGGCTTGTCATCACGAGAAAGCTTCACCAGTTATTTCTGTGTCACGTCTCCAGCACAGCTGTATCGCTACAGCGCTGTCTGGGGACACACTTGCTCTGTGATAAGAGTCGGTTTCTTTTGGCTTACTTTAAATGCATTCTGTTTCCAAAGTGACATCAGGGCGCAGTTTCGGCTGAACATAGCCAGAGGTTTGCATGGGTCGAACCACCACATGGGATTTGACTCCAGTCATGTCTTGTGGCCATTGGCATTTTGCAGCTATTTGCCTTTTCAATCGTGGGTCAATGGCAGCTTTCAGCATGGGGCCCTGCATTTACCCTTCAGTTCACACAGCATAAAGTGACAGAGTCTACCCTGGGAAAAAACCTTTCTACAATAAAATGAAATAGTATGGTAAAAGAGTACATTGGATAATGGTATGGCTATGAGCTCTTTCCTCAGCTCCAGCTGTGTCACTTCCCCCAGCAGCAAGCCCTCAGCTCATCTCATCGTCCTCCCTCTGCTCTCCGGGGGCTTGGCCAGAAGCCCCTTGGACACCTACCAGCTCTCCTCTCCCACTCCAGAGGGGCACAATGGAGCAATCACATCCTCAGGGTGCATGCAGGATGGCTGCTGGTGAGTCCTGTCTGGCATGCTTTCTCCTTGCCCTACCCTCTGCTTCCTCTTGCCTCCATTCCTAGGGCTTTCCTCCTGCATTCCTCAACCTGCAGCTTATTTTGAAGAGTTAACTGGAACTCGTGCAGTACATTCACTTCATATTAACCCTTTATGCAGGTAGGAACTTTGTCCGGGTCAGGTGATGAATTCAAGTGAATTCTCTCTTTCCAGTGCCATAGAGCAAATGACTTCACTGCCATCAATCTGACTAACAGCCCAGCTACCTTCCTTGCTGGTAAATCCTGTAAGATGAGAGTTCTGAATAACATACAATGGAGGAATGATCACAGAGTTAGAGTTCATAAGGCTGGTTTTTCCTCAGCATGCACGCTTGACCACATAGCTCCTGAGCACATAGCAAGGGCCCCCCACGTGGATTTCTTACGATCAACAGGCATATGCAAAACTCTGAACCAGTGTACTCATTTTCTGCAGCGTTCAGTATAGGTTATGTGAAATATTAAAATATGTAATTTTAAATGCATGCCCTTTATTGCTTTATAACTAAGAAACCAGATATTTTCCCACTGACTTTCCATGCAACTTTTTGCTGTTCTCATATCCCATGTGGCTCCTAAGTGCGCAAAGGCACCAGTATTAAAATTTATAAGATATTTATATAAATCAGATGGTTGGTGAGTGTTAAACCTGATTTTTCTCAATAACCTGAGGCGGCATATTAAAATATTAAAATTGTTTGAATTTTTAAAACACAAATGGGCTTTAGAGTAGTTTAGGCTAAAATCTTGACTCTTACACACAAATATATACTATCTGAGGATAGAGACCTTGAAGTTTTAACCTTGTTATTTACATCTAGTGAGACAAATGGCAGGCTTAGTAGAGAGCCTGTTCTCAAAAATCACAGACTAATATGGAAAAACAGATTTTATCTTCTCTTGTCATCATATTATTTACATCTTGAGAAGGGCACATATCTTGTACTAAATAACTGATGTCATAATGCAAAAATTATCATTAAAATTGCCTCCTGGTGTTACCAGCTTAGGAACCATCTTTGCTTT
Source organism: Eurystomus gularis (assembly GCA_013400335.1). NCBI lineage: Eukaryota > Metazoa > Chordata > Aves > Coraciiformes > Coraciidae > Eurystomus > Eurystomus gularis. The sequence continues at coordinate 27,259 of VZZY01024020.1, read as the reverse complement.
TGTATCTCAGTAACTTCAGCGTAATTGTGAACTCTTTGAAACCTTACATGAATTTCCCATTTCAAGGAACCTTTTCAGCCTCTTGATATAGCACTTTCCAGGGTCTCCTTCTGGTTCCATTTTCTGTATTTGCCTGATCACGTTGTGAGGACAACACTTAACAGTTGGGGGTTGGTATAGCCATACTCTCCGGGTTCTTTTTTTTAGTACATGAATAGCATTTGCCTTCGGGAGGACACATTGTTGCTTCTGAGTTGTGCAAGGGTGTTTATAGGATAGCTGCAGGAGAGGGAGCTGTGTAGGCAAAAGGAATGTTTGCTCTTTGCTTTAGGCTCTGATTAGGTCAATTCTTGTGACAGAGTTATTCCTGCAAACCCACAATTACTGCTAGGCCGAGTTTTCTGGAAAAAGAGATTTCTTTGCATGCTGTTTGACCATCCTATTGCAGGACTGGAGGGTATAGGTATATGTTGCTAAGTAAGGGAAATTGCATCAGGAATGTACTTAGACTCTATACCACTATTTTTTGTACATAGCTGAGAAATCAGCCTCTGGCCCAGAAGTTTGTGCACAGAAACAGAGATACTGCTGTGAGAAAGAATACTGGGATCAGAAGAAATAGGAAACAATATACTGACAAAGGCAACATTTTTGTTATAGTTGGATGTTTTAATTTTTGTGCTTCAGGCTTCATTTCATACTTCATATCAAGAAATGGAAAACAAACATACTTTGAATGAAAAAGAGAATTGCGTTCTTTGCTTTTTGAGCTGCTACTTAAATTAGTTCCTATTAAAGATTTTAAGAACTACATTTTAGGGAATGTGGTGAATCCTAACAAGTAAACAAATACACTTTAAATCCCATCATTGCAATATTATTCCTAATATTTATAATATCTTGGCCTTTAAGTTTTCTGCTCAAACAGCTGCAGGGCTTTCTGGGGTGATGGGTAGTTCTTAATCAAATGGCTGAAAAACTCCCAAGAAGTGATTTATCTTGTTAGACAACCAATTTTTAAGAATAACCTCAGAGCACATGAAATAAGGCTTAAATGCCATTATGATAAAACTCACATAAGCTACTGATAATCATCCTATGTGTAGTTGCACTCTACATATTTACATGAGACAGATCTAGACTTGCTTCAATTACCTTTTCAGCATATTTCTGAATACCGTTAATGCTATGAAAAATGTTCTATATGTATATTACAAAAAAAAAAGTAAGTGAAAAAGATATGTCCATCATCATTATTGTTGGCCCTTTTAAAAAAAAGGCATCTTGTTAAAGTAGATAACTGACTTTTTAAAATTAGAGGTGAAAGAAACCTTTTAGATCATTTTGTTCACCATGACAAACTGGGCATGCTGCCATTATATTTTACCTAGAAGGAAATGTTAATTTACTGATTCATATTAGGTACCCTTTTTCAGCCTCAAATGGTGTTCTTTTCTGTTCAGTAATGTTGATGAGTTCTCAGTCTGATTTGATCACCTGGAAGGTGTTCTCAAGATGTATTCTTACCCCTATTTATCATTATAGGTCTACCTGGATTAACTTTTAATCAAGATTCTGGTCTTCACACTGATGAAAAAGGAAGATCTTGTATGGAAGTCACTTGGTTCCCAGAAGTCTGGATGTAATACCAGATTTGGTAAAAGCTCTCAGTATAATTCTGAAGCACTAATTGTATTTCCCTGTTCTCTAGTGTCATTAATAAATATTTGCTGACCTTCACTGAAGAGTCAGTGGGATTAATTCAGATGCAGAGAATCTCCATGAAGGCCTTCAGAGACCCCTCTCTGTTGGCTATATGGAGACACTAAGTCTCTACCATATAAAAGCTGGCAAAACCTGTTTCTTCATCCCTGAGAGGAGGACATCTACAGTTAAACCTATCTGAACACAAACAGGCTCCTTTCCAACCTTATAATGCTTGAATCTGCTTTATCAAATAAAAAACAAAAAAATGAATTTAACCTACATAGGTCTTAAATAATCCATTGTATTAACTCAGCACATACCTTATATACTGAAGCAGCCAGGCTTTATTCTGGTTTGCAGAGCTGTAAATCTACATAATCTTCCCAAAGGAAGCAGAAGAGTTTGCTGGCTCACAGTATTTTCAGAGACTCACATCGAATGCCTTCAAAGTACCAAAGTGATGGGATCTGAACTGCATTTGGAGGATGGGAGTAATCAAGGTGGTTGTAGTTTACTTGAACATTCCTTAATGGGCAGACATATTTAACTATAATACTCCCTGCAAGATCACAGATTTAATTTCATAGTGAAATAAACACTGACTTTTTTTCAGTTCAGAGGGTCTGAAAACATGCTGCAGCCATTAGAGATGTACTTCTGTAGCACGAAACTGAGGATGTGTTGCATGCCCGCACAGTGGGTTGAAGAGTAAAGAGACAAAGTCTACTGGGATAGCCTTGGGGAGTATGAGAAATGGAGGCAACCTGGTATATTTTGTTCATAATACCTACTAGGAAGAGTCCTGTCTATTCCTCACACTGTGCCTGAGTGGGCTAGCTGGCACAGCCATGCCAGGAACATGTTAACAATTAAGTGGCATAGATAATCAGTGGTCTAGTGCTTGAGTTCACTCTTTAGCTCTGTTTTGTTTATTAGCAGCATAGAGCAGCCCTTTCAACCAACGCTTTAGTGATGTGCCCATCTGATTAAGACAATGGCTGTGTTCTTTTGTCCTTCACATTTATTTGTAGACAAATGTGTAGGGTATCTCTGGCTGAGGTGTTTCAACATGAGATAATATATGGTGTCCTAGAGTGCTAAGAGAAGAAATGAAGTGATGGAAATTATAGCAAGTCAGGTAGGCTAAAGCTAATATTTTGTCTCTAAAAACCTGGAAAAAAGTTATTATGAAAAAATGGTGTGTCTTGTGCTCACAAAGATTTGTGATTCTCATTCTTTGAAGAGGACATCCTATAATTAACATCTTTTGTGATGTTCACATTTGTGAAATGGGCATCTTCTGTGAAACTCTTCAGTCTGTGCAAGACACTGGACTGATCATGATGGTTCATTCACCATCTCTTTGACAAAGAGATTATAATTTCAGCTGAAATTATCCTATCTGTGTGGAGTAAGGAACATCAGTGGATTATGAAGTCAGTTGTACACTCTGTAAAAGCTTCTTCAAAAACCTTATTCCCATACCAGCAAACATTAATTCAGTTTAATTTAATGTATATTATCAAACTTATTGCCAGCTTTCAAGATAGACTACATGCTATCATTATGAGCACTAATATAGTCACGAGCTATATGGGCATTAATAAATATGGGGATAATTAAGGCTGTATTGACTTTTTATCAATTCTTACTGGTGCTACCAGTATCTGCAGAAACTATTTCTTAATAAGAAAGACTCTGAAGCATTTTAGGCTTTTCTACAATTTGGTGTGAGTTAATTTTCATTTATGTCAACATGAGTCTTGGCTTCTCTTGATTATTATATATTCAAGCTTGTCATCATAGTCAGAACAAACAAGTGACCCAATTCAGCTTGGTCTTCACCTTTCACCCACGTAAAATTTCAAAAGGAGACTCATTGTTTTTGCATGTGTCGTAACCCTGTAATTATGAAGAAATTCAGTAGCAAATTACTTCCATGGCTTTTCCCCTCCATTCTCAGAAGTTGAAAGCATTCCTTTAAGAGACATTAAATAGTCTCAATTTCTCTGTTCTTCTGAGAGTACCACACTAATGAAAATATACATTAAATATTTTCCTGAGAGAGAAAAACTGGTAAAGTCAGTGGAAGTAAATAATTGTTCATTATCAGTTACAATTTGATGTGCATTCATTTATTGCTCAATACCTCATTAATGTTGGAAAGGTACACACTGGGGAACATCTCACCACTTTAAAGAAGTTCCTGCATGCACAAAACGTGTCTAACCATCAATGACAATAATTTTTCTAAGTTTACCTAGAGCTATATTGTTATAGACTGCTGTCATTGCTGAAGTATGGGGAAATAGTGGGAAAAAAAAATGGAGAAAATTACAGAACATTCCAATATATGTCCTCTGAAATAAGTGTTGTGATAGAAAGCTAGGAGCTTAATGCCAGCCTTTACCAGATTTTATCAATCCCCAAGAGAAACCAACATACATTTAAATTTATAGGTTGGAAAATTTTGTCACTGGGTATGCCTTTTGCAATATGACTGTTTCTGCAGCACGTGTAGAAAAGGCAATTGTCCAGCCTCTCAAACCACAACAGCTAAACCACGCAGTGGACTCGTGGTCTTTGTCATCTAGCTGAGCCCCAAGTAGCTGACTTGTGAATGCATAATCAGTATGACATTTTGGAAGGCTGCTTTTATTTGCAACATGTTTTCCTATGCTTGCCAGCTCTGAAGATGAAAGACGACCTGACAGTATTTTAAATAATGAGATCTTTGATCTGAAGATATATAAACCAACCTTTTTTTCCCAACACATTTTTTGGTGAATTTGTCTGAATACCATAAATTGTGTATCTAAGAAACAGGCTTCAAGCAATTCCTTTGAGTTCCTGCTTTGTTAACAACAACCTATTTTTGCTGACAGAGTAGAAGCAAGTTAGCCAAATGCTGGAAAGCTGGGATGACAACTGATGTTCTTCTTTTCATAAATCCATGATTTCAAGCCATTTTATAGTGGGACAGTCAGAATACTCTAGAGTCTGACATTGTCAGTGTGTTGATTAGACCTAGAAATACTGGACTAGAGACTTTGTATTAGGCTACTCTGTACAAATCTGACATAACTGTTTTGAAGCCAAAGAAATATCAGAAAAAAGAAATTGCCTAAACATAGTATGTTGCACCTTATTGAATAGACTTTCTACTGTATTTTTTTCAAAGTTAATATTGCTCTATTGCCTTACTCTGGTATACTTTCCATACCTACAGTTTTTAGCAAAGCTAGGCTTTGTCTTAGCTAACATGGCTGAAGTTCAAGATTCTTGTTCTACTGCTGTCAAAAAGGACTGGTTTAGAGAAATAGATATTTTAAGTAATTGCTTTGGGATGAGATATAATACTGGGATTATGCAATACAGGTAATTTGGATTCATGCTGAGTTTAGGTGTTGTAGCCTTTAAAAACAGCCTAATTAATCTCAGTAAAAAACAAAATAACATCAGAATTACTTGGGTTAATGTCTGTTCTCATACCTTTTATTTTTTTGCCATTGGCTATGTTGTCTTCAAATACTCATAGGAAAAAGTGTGTCATTTCAAGAATTCCAGCTGACCCAGTGACATACCAAAGGCACATATTCTCTGGATTCCCAGGGGTGGCAATGGGTTCTCGTCATACCAGTGACAGCAGAGGCACTCTGTCAGAAAGTGTGCTGTTTTGGAAAGTTGTGAGGAAAAAGAGGATGCAAGGAACTTTCCTTCCCAAGAAATGTTAATGAATGAGAAAGAAGAAACAAATGAGAAACTGGCAAAAGATCCAGCACAAGGGTTTAACATCCAGAACTGTCTTGCTCTGTAGATCTTTCTTTGTGCTACTTGACTTTGGCTCCCGATCTTCACCATATCTCCTGATTCAATGACATTAGCCCTACTTACAGTGATGTATATAACACGCCTCTGTCCATGACATCTTTTTGTGCCATTCAGAACTGCCAAATAGCTGAACATTTTATTATATTGAAATGCAGTTACATGCAATCCCTACATGACCTGGAGCTTCAGGAATTACACCCAGCCTGCTGTTGGGAGCCCTGCTGATCTGAGATACTTGAAAGCACACATCAGTGCTTTAGTAGAGAGACAGCAGCAAACCTGCACCTAGTCACTAACCAGTTTAAGAACAGGACTTCCAAGGGGATGAGCTGAAACCCATAAACTCTGGAATAATGTGAGATTTTGAACTTTTTTTTCTTTCAGGACTGGACAGTTGAAGTCTGAATGTTAAAATCCGTAGTTTTGGGTAGGGTATAGCACAAACATGGATGTAATAAGGAGGGCCAAAGGGCTTTAATACTCATTAGCAAGAACAGATGCAAGGCCTGCTCATGTGTCCTCAACCTTTCTACATTCCATGCTCACATGAAGATCACCTGCACTCTTGTAGTACGACTCAATCATCCTCAGAGATCAGGTTTAGGTTGTGTAGGTTGTAGGCAATGATTTCATCTATGTCTACACAAAAATGGGCACATAATTCAGACCCTTACTTGATTGGTTTTCCTTCCATGTCAGGTGTTCTCATTCTTCCTTATTCATTTGGTTTGGCTGAGCTCAGATGCATTAAGTTCAAATCAGTCACATATAGCATTTCAGTATTATGGAGTTGCCTAATTTACTTAAGAGAGAAGCTAGAATCCAAAAATACATATTTTGGCAAGGGTTAAACCTTAATCTCAAAAGCTACATGCCAATTCAAAGTGTATTTTTTGTGCAGATTTATCTGAGAGTGGCTTGGCACTAAAGGATTTTCCATTGGCACTAAAAGAGCCACTGCATGCCAAGAAAGTAAATATCAAACAGAAATGTGCCAGTATTTCCTGCCAGTCTCACATTTTTGAAACTTTTTCCATCCTCCATGCCATTGATTTCTGATATGCTCCCAGGCTTCCTAGGGAAAGGCTTTTGAGTCTCACCCCAGGATGCTGAAAGTCTTCTAATTTGAATACTAAAAATGTTAAATGAAAAAAGACCCCTCCTCCCTCTAACACCCCCAAGGAAAATCCCAGAATCTTTTCCTGTGAAATGCTGGAAGACTTCAAGTGGTTTTCAACCATCCAGAATGCACAACAGATGGAAAGTGACACTGGCTCAGGATGGCAGATATTTCTTCCAACTTTTGCACAAACAAGTTGGTAAAGCCTCTCTGCCTCTTTTCGGAGTCTCTCATGCCATGCACTTCTGATCGTATTTTGTTATTGATTCCTGTGTCTTAGTTTCCCACAACTGGCTTTTTAATTTTTTTCCTTACTCATTCCTACCCTTGGAGCTTTCTGCCTGCTCCTGCCTGCCAAGTTCCACTCTTGAAACTCTGTCCCTTGAAGGCTCTTTCTTTAACAAGCTGTCCCTACACCATTGACCACTCATTCCTGTGGCTGAACTGCATTTCTTTGTGACCGTGTTGCATTATTTGAGGGTCAGACCAGGAGTTCTCCAGTTCTGGAGGCAGATGGCATTGATCAACAGCCCAGTCACCAGATTTCTTGCAGGACACATCTCAATCATGGTGGGATCTTTTTAATGATATGCCATGTACCAAAACAGCAGTAATAGAACTATCCAGATTATTCTTCTTAGCAAATAAATTGGAGGAAAACAGGAAGTGGTATAACCCACAATTTACCCTACTTTATAAAGCATAGACTATTTTGTTTCTGTTTCTAGTTTTTTTGCTAAGCATAACAACATTTTTCACTATTGTTTATGATATTGTGGGAAAAACTACATTTCTTAGTAACCTACTTGTCTGGCTTAACCTCAGTGTTCCAACATCTGTCAGGTAGATCCAGCATCCTGGATTTTGGACATGGTACAACATAGAAAAATGTGGAGAAAATAAAAAAGAATTTTGCCTTACTAACAAGGATTTTTAGAAAGCTTGTTGCTTAATTTGATGCTACTACCAAGTGGCTTTACCTCTTAAAAATTATTTGACTGATTACAATTTTTTAATTTCTCTGGCAACCAGCAGAGCCTAAAGATGGGATATCATGAGTTTCTGAAAGTGGTAGTGTGATGGAGATAGTAGTAATGATGGCTACCATGATCCATGAAGTTCCTTCTCACCCGATACTCCTAATGCTTCAAGGAACATAATCAGAAATAATTCAATTGTCATATGGTGGAGGAAATCTTGTTTAGAAGTATCTTTCATGTAAGTGGAAAGGGAGAGCTCCAGCTTCTGGGATCCTGGATATAGGCAATAGGAAATCAACAGCTTGGGAACCTCAGTGAAACACAGTGAGGTTGAATGGAAGCTCTGTGTATGTGCACGCATGTAGCTGCACAACTCTGTGTACACACATTTGAATTTACTAAGAGAGACAGGAAGGGTGTTGTTGAGTAGGTGCTGAGTAGAATATTTAAAATGAGAAAAACCAAGCCAAACCAAATGAAATTATATGCATCAGCCTATGCTGATACTAGGAAAACAGTATATGCACAAACAATAAAAATCAGATTTAGGATTTCTTTTGTGTATATACTTTATAAATTAAAGACAACGTTTTGCTCCTGGATCTGAAGTGCAGATCTTGATTGCACATTCTTTGCTGGAGTGAACTCCTACCACACCAGGGGAGAGGGTTGCACACAGAGGTGGTGGTGCTGATCATGGTGGTGTGGAAATGCTCTCCTACATGTGGAAGAAAAATGTTGCCCTAGGTTCAGGATATTGCAGAGTTTTTCTCAGGTTGTGGTACTGTATGGTCCCAAGAAATGGCTCAAGCACGGTCTGTGTGTTCCTGGCACTGAAGATGTTGCTCACGTCAGGCCTTGCTGTTTGGAGGGGTACATGGCCAAATGCTGTGGTTTGGGGCTGCCTGGGGATGCCAAAGTACATCACTGGGACTCCTAAAGGGCCACAGTCCTTGGCCTCTTTGAGTGATCGCATACTGTGGAACACTTGAAAGTGTTGTGCTCAGCAAAGTCTGTGAAAATAAGGCAATAAATAAAATAAAATAAAGTAAACCCCAGTTCAAGATTTTACAAGCTGCTGGAGTGAGAAATGTGGGAAGTCTTTCCACTACAACAGTCACATCATTTTAACCCATGCCCCTGGAAGAGGGCAAACCCAAAGACTCCTTTTACCACTGTGTTTCTTGATGACTTTTATTTAAAATTTCACCCCAAATATTATCCAAGTACAAATTAGTGCTAGTGAATTAATTTTCCTTCCTCGGCTGTCTCTGCTGGGGACCTCCATCATTAGAAATCATGCATCATAAAGCTGCTCTGGTTCAAATCTTTACTGTAAAAAGTCAGAACTGCTGTGAGCTATGTTATATATACAGCAATTGCTTAGCCTTTCCCTGAGCTGGAGCAAACAGCCTCAGTGAAAGGCCAGGTCTCAACCATGAGGTGTTTTTTTTTTTTTTTTTAAGCTATGAAGTATGGATTAACAGCATGGAAAAAATCCTCCAACCATAAAAAAACCCCCATATACGCACCCACTGAAAGAGCTGTGCAGCAAATATCTGGAGCAGACACAGGGTGGTGTCACTGCAGCTTACTTGTGTCAGGAAGCTCTGGAGCTGTGCTATCAGGAAGCCCTTTTTTCTCCTGTGACATGCTGTGTTGCCAAGATGGGTTTTAGAATCTAGATGAGCTCAAAATGACAGCTAGTCTGAGCTGTATCTGGTAAAGGTTTGTAGCAACCTACCCACACTGAAAGTTAATGCTCCTGACTACATCCAGGAGAAAGCCCTTGTGCAAGTTACTTTCCTAAAGGTAAGTCAGAAGAAGAAAACAGTGAGGAAGCAGAAAACTTAATCCATCTATTAGCAATGTGTGCTCTTTTCTCCAATGAGTACAACAAACTGATCAGGCACAGATCAAGCTTTTCCTCAATAGAAGACTATGGTAAAGGAAAGAATAAATGTTTTTTTAAAAACAAGTGATATTTGATATAAAAATTGCAGGAAAACAATTATGCTGTTTTAAGTTCCGTTGGAATAATTCACTCGTTGCTACACAGCTGGTTAGTATAATTGGACACACTACAACTTATGGAAGGTCTCTACTGCCAACCTCTGTTCTGTAATTCGTTAGCTTCGAGTTGCTGCCACTACATATAAAACATTAAAATTATTAGAATTCCTAATTTTAATGGGCAAAAAGTCTTAATGCAGTAAAAGTTTTGGAAGCCTTTATTCAATGGACTGAGATGAAGAAAGCCATGAGGCAAGGGCTGGAGGAGGAAAACAAGCCCTGTCTTGTCTTGTTAATGGATGTGGTTGTTGTGTGACAGTATTTGTGTCCCAGAAATAGTGAATTCAGGCTTTGGTGCTCAAAGACCCTCAAGTAGTCATTTACCACAGTGCTCTTGGATATAAATGATTTTCACATCAGAATGGTCTCAGTGATACAAACAGTTATAGATAGCCTTTACCGCGGTTTTCAACAATTATAAGAGTCAGATGGGTTAATCTTCTATTTCCAGTCAAATGATGAGGGGCAGTATCTGTCTGGGGCATTAGATTGTGAGTTAGGATTGACCTATGAATAGTGTCATGGAAGGAGATTTTATTCAGGCAAGGTGTTGAGGAAAGGATATAGTGTATGGATGGAGCTGAGAAACATGTCTCCTCCATGGCTCCTTTGAACACAGGGTCCCTGACAGTTGTGCTGGCCCCAGCCTTCTCACTTGATCAGCCTGTGCCAATTATTGCTCTTTAGCAGGTTTCAATTCTCCCCTGTTCAATACATCTGGGAGGGAAAATAAAAGGAACAGTCCACAACATGGGTAAGAGCCCTAACCTGAGGGACCTCAGAGAAGCCAGTGGTAAGTCGCATGCTCAGTGTGTGAGACTTCACAGCTCCGCTTATAGACTCTTTCTACAAGAGAGACTGACCTGGTTAAATGCAGATTTTCCCTTATTGCAAGCTTGATTTTTTTCTCCTTTGGGGTCTTGTAAATCTAGAAGTGCTGTTTCTGTTAAGAAATATTGAAGTCAGACACCTTCTTACCAGCACTGACTTTCTGGGAAAATTGTAGCTTGAGCTAGAAGGAAAGGCTTTTTGTCAAAACCTGGAAGAAAATGAGAGGCATGCTGGCAGAATGGAGCAGCTACCTAGAAAAAAAAAAAAAAAAAGCCATAAACTGTCAGAGTCTGGGGCCATAGGCACACATTCTCTGCTAACACTTTCTAGCTACGTCCTCACTGTGAAATTAAAAGGGGTAATTTTAAATGGTTCCTTAACAGTTTCTGGTTAAGTATGAGCTAAGGCACTTTGCTCTCATACTCAGTAGGTTGCCATGGAAGAGCTATGAACTTGGGTGTTTGGCTCTCTGTTAATTGGCACTGTGAACTCTCTCAGCTCTGTCCCTGGTTAGCTTCTGAATCTCAGATCAGGAGGGAAAAAGAGGCTCAGTTCAGCCACTGCTCACACTACAAGGCTTATACGAGCAGGTCAGGAAGAAGGAGACTGAGTCTGCTACTTGTTTTTCCTGCAGTAGCCTTTTGAAGGGCTATGGGAACTCCTGGGCATCTGAAATGCTGCTCAGCACAAAGCTCTGCAATAGGACATCAAAAGAAGTTATCAGTACCATAGAAGTAGCACAAATCCATTCACAAATCCACTTCAATACGAAGTCTAGCAACCCTGGAAGTGGTTTATTCTACCAGATTTGCTCTACAATGCCCATAGGTACTTTATGCATGATTCCTTTGACTATGTTATGGTGGTGGTAAGAAACAGCTGGGATGATGGCAATACATCAGTCTGCCTGGTTTTATCTGGTATTTTCATGAGAAAGTAGGGAAAGATTCAGTTTTCTACTAATTTGCTTGTATATGCCATTTTATGGGAGCAGTCGCTAAAACGAGATTCTTCACAAGTCTGAAACTTCAGGTGCCTGAGAGACCAGAAGGAGTCAAGCAGCTATGGAGTTGGAGATCCATAGGCAAAGTGTTTAAAGCACTTTTCCCATACTGTAGCCACTGAACAGGAGAGCAAGCAAAAAGAGAATCAATCTGAGCTCATGCCTATGCTAAGCCAGGTGCTGATAGGAAACAGTATAATGGGATATAGGAAACATATATATGGTTGGACTGGGTGATCTTAAAAGTCTTTTCCAACCTAAATGATTCTATTATTCTAATTGCCCCTAAAATTTCCATAGCAAAAATATAGTTTTATATCATAAATCAATTCTGTTTTAAATTACACCCCCTTCAGTCATATGGAATATTATTAGTGTGCCTATAACCTTGTGGGGTTGTTTCTGTTTAGGTATACTTGTGTTATGGTGGAGATAAGAGATTTAGTTTGGGATTAGAGTCCCACAAACAAAAACTCTATTCTGGCCGGAAACATCTTGTTATCTGAAACAGAACTTGGCATACCATATGCTAACAACACTGCAGTCATGTTGTCTGGTCCTACCTTAAGTCACTCAGTGAGGTCAGAAGATGCTGAAGTTTGTGGACATAAAATCACGATTCAATGTGACAGAGTGAAAACAGGCTAACAAATGGAAGTTCATCATGAGAGCTGCTGGAGCTCATTGATGTTCAGTCATGGGCTGTACCTTAACACGTTGTCTATGTATTTTCTTTAATTACATTATTTAACACCTTCTTACAGCGTATGTTTAAATTCAAGACAGTCCAAGACACATGCATCCCATAATGCTTGAAGAGGTGAAGTGAGGCCAATATAAATGCATAGTGTGCTATGAATTATGCTTACTCAGTAACTTGCCAGTATCTGGATTTGGCTGCTATATTTGTAAGCCCATACTCTAACTTAGGGGCATTGATACCTAAAACCAAAACATCATTATAATTCAATACAAAAAGAAGAAATCTAAACATCTTTAGCTGAATGGGACCAATACGTGGAGGTACAATGAATTGGACTCTTATGAGGAAGAAAAAAAAATGATATATCTGATTAATCTGGCAAAAGAAAGAAACAACTTGGCACTTTATATCACATTACACACAAAAAATAAGTCACAAAGCTTCAAAAAACTTAAAAATATGTGGAAAGTTTTATTGTGGAAAAGACAGAAACTATTTGGATGTTTCAGGAACTTTGTGTTTGGTCTTTTCTTCAGTAAAACATTGTTAGCTTTACACCATAGAAAACTTGGAACCCTGTCCATCTCTACATAATGATCTGTTACAGAGGGTTACAGAATGCCAGAGAACTTCTATTTTAGTATTTAATGTAAAGACTTCTCTTCCCAGCTAGAAAAGACCTCTGATTTTCTAATGAATGTGTCAGATGATCTGAGAACTAGTGGGTGTGTTTGTAATCACTTTACAAGTTTAGAGTTTACAAGTGGAATGATTCTCTTAGCCAAACTGAAGGGGAGGTGAAAGACCTTCTTATCTCCTCACACCTATTCCCACCAAGGAAAGAGAGCGAGAGCAGAAAAACTAATTTCCTCATCTCCCCACCATCCAGCCCCATGAAAAAATACATGGAGATAAAAAGGAAGAGGAAGATAAAAAGTCTCTGAAAAAGTATTAAGCACTGATGCTGGAAGCTTTTAAATACGTGATTCTATGAATCACATCAGAAATGTGTGACCAGGCAGACAAGTGACCACTGAATCTAGGGTACCCTCATAAGTCATAGATCATTTTTTCTATTCCTCATCTCACGATAGGGGGCAAACCTTCTCCCTTGGTATTTCCTCTCTGGCTTTTCCTTCCACATGTCCTATCAGTCAGCATGTCTTTTCGGTTTAAAAATTCAAAACAACAGGAAAACCCTGCCCTACTCACTGCCACCTTCTGTTCCCATTTTGCCTTAGTATCAAGCAAAACAGTATATAGGATTATCTTAAATTCAGCGGTAGTTGGGTGAAACCTTAGCTCTGTGAGGTAGCAATTTTGGCTCTTTTTTTTTTTTTTAAATTCTTCATCCCAATCTCTGCTAGGAGTAATAATGTCTTGCTCTGTGTCAGATTTGGGACAGCTACCTGCATCTTCCTTTTGATATTGTTGTGTATTTTTGCCTGAGTTTTCAGAAGCACATAAGTACTGCTATGAAAACAGAAGTTCCTCTGCTGAGAATGTCAACAAAAATGGAAGCCTCCCAAATTTTTACACAGAGAAGTGTATTTTTTTCAACAAGCAGTGAAAAAAGAAATATCTTAGATGAAAAAGGGAATACTTCAGACCACCTAGGAACTGCAATTTGTTTCTTGCCTCTTACTCTCTTATTTATGGTGGAATCCTTTGACTTCATCTTCCATCATGCACCTCAGGGCAAGTGAATGCAGTTTTGTCATACTGACCTCTTCTCACAGAACATCATAATACACAAAGACCAGAGGTTCTGCCTGATCCGCAGAGGAGGATGGGCACAGCCTGAGACCTGATGGCAGCCGTGGGGAAGCACCACACCTGCCTCAGACTGAAGTCTTAGTGTCTTGGTGTATTTGGCTGTTATAAAATAAAGTAGTTATCTGACAAACAGAAATGTCATTAAAAAAATTTAAGTCTAAATCATAAACTTAAAGGTTTTAACACAGACTTAAAAATTATTATTTAGATTTTTTTTTCCTGACAAATTGGGTAATGATACTTAATACTCTATTTTATGCCATCTATGCTCTATCTGGAAAGATAGATAACAGCTCTTTGGTATAAAGTATACCTTCACTTTTAGAGTCAGTCAACCTAAGGCTTCTGTGCTCCTGAGTGGGAAATCCCACCTCCACTCTAGCCTTTCCTGCTCCTTCCTTTGCTTTGCTTTACCAGAAGATCAGCTTGTGATAAAACTGACATCATCCTGGAAAGAAGGATTCATTTTTGATCAGAGCAGTGCCTCTCCAACACAATAACATGTAGCTGAAGGTAGATGTAAGGGTGAAACTTCTGCTTTAACAGTAGCACTGTCTTAGGTGAGCTTTAGCAGACTTCAGTGCTGTGTGGTTAGGGCAATACAGGCAGATGATGCCTGATTGTCCCATATGACATCAAGACGTCAGTGTTTTGCATCAATGTGTAGCTGTAATATTTGCTGAACTCCTCATTCAACATCCTCTCTTCCCTTTTTGAGAATCTCTCCTTCCAACTCATGGGCACTGTTTTAATAGGATGAAATAGGATTTAAGGGATTTGAACTGGTCCTGTGGTCACCTGATGTACTTCCTTACATGTTTCCAAGCTCAGTGCTACATTACCCACTGCAGGAAAGCGTGTACACCAAGAATATTTAGTATGAAACAGAGGTTCCTAAGGGGTTGTCATGAGAGATTTCTGCAGGAACTACTGTCATTATCTGGTTGAAGACCTAAGGCAGCCTTTCAGTTGCAAACGAGATTTATAAAAAATCCTATGTTTGAAAATGGTGTGCTATGTCTGGAAATGGTGAGAAGTGGCTGCTACAGAAGTGAAAAACCAAACAGAGCTTTTAATATACTTTTATGATTAGTAGCCCAAGAAGAGCACACACAAGATGAGAGAGCAGTGAAATACAGATCTAATCTTTACTTTTCAGATTGTGAAAGTGGTTGTACAATATTATTTCACAAGGAAATAAAAATAATTAATCACTTCGACTTTATACAGACAGAATCTCCAGCAGAAGTCTCAAAAAAGCAGAGGTTATGTTAAACCTGGAGGTGGGAGGTGGACTGTATGGGTAAGGCTGGTGCTCAGATACTGGAATTAGTTCAGGAGCTTCCAGTGGGGCTGGTTACAAATCACCGAAGATCAGAAAAAACATAACTATATAAAGGAATTGCATGCTAGCTATGAAAGATAATTATAACTACACCAGAGGAAAGGTCTCTGACAAAGCAGTAACAGCTGTCTCTCTCTTCCCCAGCTGTTCATCTCCACAAAACAGAGCAGAAAGTACAAATACTATTGTCCAGTTAACTTCTCGTTGTGGGGAAAGTGGGACAGCAGGAGGTAGGTCCTCACTGAGAAGGGGACGGAAAAGAAAATGTGTGGTATCTGACAGGAGCAAACCAGCTCGTTTTAGAGCATTGTAGGAAACAACAGATTTTGAGGCTGCAGAGTGGGGGCTCGGGAGCACTCCGATTACTTATATGCTTTCAAGCTTTCTTCAGTCGTGAAGAGCAGTCGTACACTTTTTAAGGAAGGAAAGCTGAAACTCAAGAACATATTTTTGTGACAAGGAATGATTGCATGTCAGATTCCCAGGCCCTCAGAGCTTGTGTGTTTTAAAATACATCCCAAAGGTGGCTCTGGTGTAACGTGTGCCCTATAAGACCTTGAGAGACCTAACAGGAAGCTTGGTTGTATGATCCCTGTGATGCTGCAGGAATTCCTGGCACACTCCTGCATGCCACAAACATCTCTACACAAAGCGGCCTTCAGCTTTGCGCACCTCTAAAAGTTGGAATTCTTTTCTGAACTTACAAGGTCAACTGCCCTTCTGGCTTGTGCTACTTTACAGCCATTAAACAGGACATCACTGGCTAAAAGTAAATAAATATGTCATACCTTAGAGAAAACACAGTTCTTAGAAGCTGCTCTGGAGTTGACTTGTTTTTTCTCCCAAGGGCTGACTCCACCCTGGGAGCCCTCCTGTGTCTCTTCTCTGCCCAGTTTGGGTTGTGCCCTAAAACTATATAATAAAAACATGTATTATTGCTGGCAAATTCCATGTGAACAAACAATAATAACGGGGGCAATTTTAATTGTGCATTAGCAATAGGAGCTATTAGCAGAATTCAGTAACTGTTAAACTATTCAAGCTGCTTCACTATGTGCCAGCCTGAATAGATTTTTTCTCAACAATTAAAATTCTGCTGTAGAAATGCTGGCTTTTAAGTACCCCATTTTACCGTGATTTTTATTTGACTTGCCATGTATGTAAAGTACAAATGAAACTAGAAATGAAGTCTTTATATAGAAGCCTTTGGAAAGCCATTCAAAATAAATACTGTACAATGTAAGCGTTAGGCATTTTCGTTTGAGGAATATGACCAGATCCACATCTGAATGAATCTTGCAGAGAAGTTGTAACTATTTGGATTCATAATACCCCATTGGGTTAGCCTGTTCTGCTGTTTCTTGTTGTCTGTTTTCCACTCATGTTAAGAATTTTGGTTTCCAGTAATATTGGCAGAAGTAAAAAAATATTGAAAATTCCCATACAAATGGATATTTCTAAGAAGGTCTGCAGTGGACACATTCCTGTGGCCATGGTGAAATCTCTCTGAAGTCTCTGCTCTTGTATATGGGTGCTTAGACATCTAACCTAGGAGGGGTGACTTTGCTATATGACTTGAGCAGTGTTTCTGATGCTGATAGTCTTGAGTAGCTTTTCTGAGTTACTAAATAATGAAGAAGTGATACAGTAGGTTTGCAGTTTACAGTGATGAACTCTAGGTGATTAACTCCTGGTCCTGTTGTTCACCAAGATAAACCTAAAAAAGTTTATTGAAGTTGCAGAAGTCCAAAGACCAGCTAAAAACCCTAAACGTATTTCTCTTCAAATCACAGATTAAACTCAATTTTGCTCGACCAATGAATATTTGAGTGCTTGAAGTCGACAACAAAGCCTAAGTGACTAGTTTCTCACCACAGAGGTTGAAGAAGGAGTAGGTGGGGACAGAAATTAAGCTAACAATAGTTTGGAAAAAAAACATTTGGAATATAATTGCATCAAGTGTTCTGCATATAGCAGCTGCTGAGCTTGGGAAGCTTTTTTTTCTCCCCAAGAAGGAATGTCTTCCAGGATTTCCCTGGGGTGATGTGGCTCTTGAGTCCTTGAAGATTAGGATGGAGAGCTGGGGACGGCAGCACTGTCTTGTGTGATTTGAACTGGCTCAGTGTCTGGAACATTTCTTAGTTCTCCATAATAACAATAACAGCAATGACAGAAACTCCCCCCTTAGTAATTTATGGAGAACGAAAGACATTTCTGTCTTTTGCTTTATGCACAGTGATAAATTTGTTTTAATTTCTAAAGATGTTCCTCTTTGCATTATTATTATTTTGATTAATGAGTGACAAATGGTGGTAGACACATCTACTATGGAAATTAATAACCCAGGACACTTCTGCATTCAAAATAGTTTATTATGTTAATGTGCCACGTTGTGTTTCTCCCACTGTTGTGTTCAGTCTTTCTTTCCTTTTATCTCTCAGTGTTTTTCACAAGCTGTGAATTGCCCTAAGTAAGGCTTTGATCTTGCAAATGTGTGCAGACTATTTACCTATCCTAAGCTGATGTTTTACATGCAATGACTATTATTGCATGCAGAAATACTTGCCTAAGTATTTGCTGATTAATGTTTTAGATTTGGGAAAGGACAGTGTCTCACTATGTGTTTACACGATGCCAAGTGCAGTTGGATCCTGTTCCTGGTTCTGTGTACTAGCTATGCATGCACAAGGTTGAACTCATAATAGTATGCTAACAATAAAGTATTTATCCATACACTTGGTAGGTAATATTCTGAAGTACAATTTTTATTAACTTTACAAAAGATTTTATGTAATTGTTGAATATGTCTGAACAATACTAAACATTAGCAAATATCAAATAAATAGTTAAATTTGCCATTAAAATAAAACACATAGATTCTTCAGAGATACTTTAGATAGGACTGATTCACTGTTAGCAAGCACCCATATTTGATTTTTACCACAGCTTTCCTTTCCTGGCAAATATACAAGGTATTCTTTGCCCATTTTTCTAAGGTTTACTGTTTCCACTGTTGATGGCTCACCTCTGACATACTCGCCCCTGAACTCTAGTTCACAAGTTCCCTTATCTTTCTTTTCTCCTTCCATTGCAACTGGTGACACCCCCAGGGGAAGACCATTAGCAGCTAAAAGTCTCAAAAAGGTGTGTATTTGCTTGGTGATTTTTTTAGCTGTCTAACAGAGTAACTGAAATTATGCATATCCTTTGATGCCTTATCTTTTCCGCAGCTCTGAAGAAAAAAAGGTGTTCCTTCTGTTACTTGAAGCCATGTAACATATATTATGTATTTTGAAGGGGTAACTATCTCTGCATATCTGTGCATTCTCCCCATACATGCTATGCGTGCTACAGCGTTACTTTGGTGTAGCTGGGTTGGCAGAACAGTCAATGTAGCACATGCCAACAGAAGATGTCATCTGTCAGCTCAGTTATGGCACACCTCTGAGAAATATAAAATCAACTGGCAAAAAAAGCTTTTCTGTATGTTGACTTTATATTTCCACCTGTGAAGTCTGTGTACATGTACTGTGTGCTACATGTACCCTGGCCTACATGGAGTTACTGCACATCCGCCACATGGCTGAGCTGCCCACAGACAGTGGCCACCTATCCAAATGGCAGGCAACACAACTAAAGATACTGCTAGAAAGGGTTCATTAACAAATTTTGGCTCTTGACACATCATCAAATGTCTTTTTTTTTTTCAATCTTGGCAAACATCCCATGCGAAATACGGAGAGATCTCAGGCCTTAAGGCTGCCCAGCTTCTTTGAACCCACTCTAGAGGTTTTGCAGGCGCAGCAAAAACAGTGAGCAGGGACAAAACTAATCCATATTTGGAACAATATAACTAATAGCTACAAAACTTTGGTGCACAGATCTGCCTTCAGTTCTGTAATTGAATGGAAATGAATATTTCTACATTTCCTAAGACACAATTGTTTTCTAGTGTTGATGCTCTGTGGAGTGGGTCATAGAAAGGAGGGATAAGAAAGATGCAAGTCACATTTCCATCATGTTTATTTTGGTTGGGTATCACTCAGAGGGTAAGCACAGGTGATGCAGATAGTGTCTGCTCAGTCAGCTCTGGAAAAAAACATTATTATTAGCTTGAATGATAGCAGTGCCTGGCCCTCTCTGTCGGGGATTAGCACTCCACTGTGCTGGCTGCTACATATACCAAAGAGTTGTTCCTTGCCTCAGGAGCTTCCCCCACAGATAATAGCAGATAGATGTGAGTTATCTCTTTTATGAATGAAAGCAATTCCGCCCTTCACCAGCTCTCTCCCCTTACACATTTGCTGGGGCCTTCACTGACATACATACACTACTAGGTTCTTGGAAGATGCTCTACGCACGTAAAGTAGCTAAATGAATTTTTTTGCAGCCAGCTAATCTCGGCTGCAAAAAGCCTTTTTGAAAACATTTGCCAAGGCTGCGGACCAAGTGCTGCACGCAGACAGAGGCACCCAGTTCATCTTTTCTGGGAGCTGTGGGTGTGAGCAGCAGTTCATGGCACTTCCTGAAGAATTTCAAGGGGGAATATAACAAACAGTCCAAGTATTCATACCAAGAGCTTTGTTTTCGGTTTCACCGCAATAACAATTAGCAACCAGTTGGCTTTTAGCCATTGAAAATTATATAGCTAACTGGCAAAAAGTATCATTTTTTCCTGGCTTTATGCTTGCAAGCTGGGTGGCATAGGAGGATTTTGTGAGCGCATGTAACACTAACTTTTGCAGAATAATGCACTAACTAGTCAAAAGTCCTTTCTTCACAGAGCCAAAGGCTAATTGCCAACCAGCTTCATTGACCTTCATCAACACTGATCTTTGTTAAATAGTGACATTTGCCAGTGCCTTCCTCTTTTTGCCTGTTTCTGTCATTTTCACTTACTTTCTCTCTTCTAGCATTTTTTTTGTATGTTCTATGTATATGCACAAAATTCTTCCTGGTTTGAGAAGAAGGTTGCAGACAGATGCAAACCTCCAGCACCATGGCACATTTTAACAGCTGAGCAGGATCTGTTCATGACAGTCATGACTAACACTCCAGGAGACACAGATAACTCACTGAATGCCACAGCAGCCCTGTACTGACTACCCAGAGCTGAGAAGTGTGTACAGTTGGGTACTTCCACACTCAGGACTATCAAGGTCTCCAGAGAAGATACTTTGATTGCAGCTGTCTCCTTTTGCAGTTGTACCTGTTTGCCCAGATTTCTCCATTCCTCAAGGCTAAGATGCCTCATTAGCAAGCTTTCAGGTTTTAATCCATCATCCTCAGTTCCAGCCTGAAAGCATATAACAATCAAATAGGGGTTTACAACATTATAATTGCAAATATTTCTGCTTTGTTTTCATCTCAAGGAGGAGAGGTTTGGAATGAAAGGACAGTAGAGGCTTGCCAATGCGTGAAGTTTTATGGGCTTATGTCCCAAAATTATAGCTTCTAAGTCAGTCAGTTAGAAGCTACTTCAGTGCTTTCAATGCTGCTTAAAACCAAAGCAATTTCCAAACAGAAAATAATTGGTTTCTTTAGTAAATAACTAGCACTAGAACAGATAATATCAAAATTGCTGTAATTAACATCCTTGTAAAATGAAAAATTGTCAGATTAAAATGGTATGATAGCCATACCGTAGAATTGTGATAATTTGTATATGAGTCTAAGAGTGCAAAGACATGTTAAGTCAAACACTCAAAAATGAAGAAAGTCAGGTTGCCCATGGCCTTCTAAATATTCACTAACTTTTTCTATTCACTTAACTATAAACATAACAGTTTAGAACTAATTTTGGCAGCCCATGAGGCAGACTGAGTTGTCAGCTCCTCTGCTTTTGTCATAATCTTCTCTTTTCCTTTGAATTCCCCAAGTAATGTATTCAAGTACTGTGGGAGAACTTCAGCTATCCTTTTTCTCCTCTTATTGAATATGGATAACACTTTTGGAGTTTGAACCCAAAAGTTTTTCTTAAACTTTAACATATCCAAGTTCATTACTTCAAACCATCTTCTTATTTATAAGGAAGATTTTTGAGGCACAACAAGATGAATGTTGCTTTAAGCACCAGGAAAATCAGGCACTAAATCCAGAGGGCACTATGTAAGCATCAGAATAAAATTGTTGATTTTTCTCACTGATTTTTTTAGTGTGGTTAGAATTTGTAGCTTCCATCAACTGTGTAAGTTTATAAGGGAAGCCTGAAACTATGTTTTCATTTTAATGGAAATACAAGTTGGTATCTTGATGTAGCAAGGTGCATTAAATCTATTTAATACTGAGACTTTTATATTACTGAGATATCAAGACAGCAAACTGGAGAGCAGTAACCGTGTGAAAATATACCTAGTATTTGCAACAAGGGCATTTATGGTAAGGTCAAGACAAGAACTCAGATCCTTTGAGGCACTAAATGCTGCTTGCTATCAATTCAAGCTAAAAATTCTATGCTTTTGTCACCAGCCCGTAAGAAGAAGCTTTGTCAACTTCCAAGTAAAATCTTTCCAAACAAGCAACAGACTAATTTCAGAGGAACAGAAATTACCTTTATTTTAAATGTCTGATAACTTAACCCCAGAATAACTTAGCATGCATTCTGGGATTACTTTTCTGCGAGGGGGCAAAGTTGCAAAAAGTATAAATTAAAAGCGGTAAAAACATTTATTGGCAACCCAAGTTTTTAGGAGTACAATTTTATATGTCTCTGTTTGCGTAGTTTCAACATAAATGGGGTAATATTAATACCACAAGAAGGACTGTTTACATGCTGCTCCAAGAATTTTCTTACAAAGGAAAAACCTTTGCCTTTTCCATTATTCTTTATGGCCACAAATCCTGGCTAGGTTTGAAAATTTAAGTCTCTTTTTATATTTATATTACTCTGGTTTTTGTGATCATGGAAAGAAAAGATAATTACTAGGAACATCTGCAAAGCTGTTTATTAGAATAATCACATTACTATTTTTGGTCTATAAAGGACATCCTACCTTAGCTTGCTTTGCTGTGGAGGAACAACACTTGTCACTGTGTCACTATGTGTTACTATGCTCACAGTGCAGTTGTAGTGCTCCTCTTGGCAGAAAATCGATGGGGGTGTCTCCTGTTTGAACACAAGGCCTTGCATTTGTCCCTTGCTATCTAGAAACTGACACAAAATAAACTGTAAGACCAATAAAGCAATTTCTCTGGGTTTCTAGCAGCCCCAGTTCCTTCCTTCACATACACTAAAAGTGTAGTGCATGCAGTTGTATTCCAGTACAAGCCTTTCCACATGCAAAGGCCACCCAGCTGGCAATCCTTGTTCCACCACAGACAGTTTCTGTCTTGCATTGTTGTCCCAGCATCCAGTTTTCTGCAGCAGAGTTCATGTCTTCAGCCAGACCCATGGCCTGTCAGAGCACAGCACTCACTGTGCCACTGCCACCTCTTATCAAGTCTAACACAGGGTTTTCTTGCACTAAGGCAGTTTCCAGTTCCACCTCTTCAGCAACACCGAAGTTCAAAGTAATATGAAAGCAAGGCTGAGTCATCTGCAAAACTTTTAGTGAGAGTTCTCTTTTCTGTGCAGGACCAATATACAAAAATGTGTAACAATGCAGGGCTGCTGGGTCAGGAAACAGGGTTTTCTTCCCTCTGCTTCAGTGTCTGTTCAGAAGTTGAAAGGATGGAAGAAGACAACTTAGTGATTCTTCTAATAGGCATGAGATTATCGCCTATATGGTATTATCTTAGATATATCTAAGCAAGTTTATTGCAGTGCTAATAACTGCAGGCCCACAGGCCTGCTATCCTGACTGCTTTCAAATTTTTTTCCTTGCCCATTGCACTTGTGATAGGCAAAAAGTCTTTCTTCAGCATATATGATCATGCAACCTGAAAATAAAACTGTTGAGTTAAAAGAGGTTCGTACATATTTAGGATAAAAGGTTGTGACAGAACTAAGAGAGGGAAGACAGAAAGATCAACTAAAGACAGGAAGGAAAAATTCCTTGATTGTGGAAAGGAAGAGCAGAAGCTTATTTAGCTGGACAAAATCTGAAGTAGAGAGGATACAATACTAGCAGCTGAAAAACATCAGCTGGGAAAGTCTTTAGAGGAAATGTCTTTGAGATCAGCCCTGTTTTGTGTTCATACAGAGTGTCTACAGTGGGGTTATACAGCTTCAGCTAGGTTGTGATATTGCCCTCATACAGATGGAAGCAAAAGAGGAAAAGATGAGAAATTGCGACTGTATTGTCAGAGTAGATCTACTCTGAAGTCTCAGGCAACCCAAAATCCACCACTAATTGTCTTCAATGTCTCATGGTGACCTGGGGAAGAAAAACAAATGGCCTAGATGCTTTCTTGGCTTTTGGAGTCCCTATGTTCTTGAGATATGGACAGGAAAAGGGGCATTAGCAAAGAAACAAAAAAAATTAATCTTAATGGAAGCTCATTTTGGCCTGGATGAGACTTGTAAGTGGCCCAAGTTTCTGAGGAGCATGGGAGTAATTCTGTGCATGGGTCAAGGGCTGATGCCTTGCTTATGGTCTTCCTTGGCTGTCTCATGGCCAGGAAGTGAAGCCAACACTGCCCAGGGTTGGGCTGATGGAAACAGGGCAATACCATTATCCATTCACATTCAGATGTCTGGGAGGGGAGGTGGCATAAAGCTGAAGCTGCTGAACCACAGGGTAGTGAAAAGATTTAAGCTACATCTTACCTGGCTACTAGGACCTTTGCTGGTGAAAAGAGAGTTCAGGTGTTCAAGAAATCATGCTATGTGTCTATCCAGCTATTTCTGTGCTATAACAGCCATTCATGCATTTCAGTTTCAAGATTTTTAGTTGTGAGATTGCACAGCAAAGAGTGGCATAGGAAGGGTTATAGTTTTGATAGGGTTATCATACCTAAATAAGTAATAGTTTCAGTGACACCCAATGATAGGACAAGGGGCAATGGGTGCAAGCTGGAACACGGGAGGTTCCACACAAATATGAGAAAAAACTTCTTCACAGTGAGGGTTGAGCACTGGAACAAGCTGCCCAGAGAGGTTGTGGAGTCTCCGTCTCTGGAGACATTCAAAACCCTCCTGGACGCGTTCCTGTGTGACCTGATCTAGGTGATCCTGCTCCGGTGGGGGGATTGGACTAGATGGTCTTTCAAGGTCCCTTCCAACCCCTGGCATTCTGTGATTCTGTGTGATAGTGTTTTCTACTGGTCACAAAAAGAAAAATATCTATGATATATTTAATGTAGGTTTGTCTTAGTGCAATCTGTATGTATTTTTCTTAGTATTAAGAAAAAGTAACCATGTTTTGCTTTGGTGAAGACAAATCAATGGCCTTGAACTTTGGAAACAATATATATTCGACCACACAAACTAATAAGGCACCAGTGTTTTAGCAGACATTATAAAACATAAAATTAGATGGAAAATTGCCTTAAGCCCCTGTAAATTAAAATTGCTCTTTTTATGGCAAAAATGAGCCTTATATAGCAACAAACAATTTTGTGATCTTCATTTAACTAGCCAATTTCACATGGCAAACAGTATTTATTCATCCTGCTCCAGTGACCTAACCAGCAATTTACAATGTGATGCCTTGCATATTTTCACAGCATTGTAAAAAAATGAGGTTCTGTAGATTTATTTGATCCCTGTTGAAAAATTATTTTTTTACCTCCTCCTAACCAGTGTAAACTGGAAATTGTTTCTAATGTAATTCTCTTGCTTACCATCCAGCCATTAATCAGGAAACTAATTAGAGCCAGTTTGCTTACTCTAATTTGAAAAAGTGAAAGTAACATATGTTGACAGTTAATTTGGATTTCTTTTTTTTGTTAACAAGCACACAAGTTTTTATAATGAAATAATATTTGATACTGATACAGAAGAACACGGACTAATAAATTGCAACAGGCTGGGAAAATGCAGTATGTTAATCACTATGGGAATAATAACATATATCATTTAGTACTCTAGTTTTTCTGTTGATGATTTTCCATTTTAGCTATTTTTATATGGTATTACAGTGACTTGATTTGGAACTTCTCAGACACACGTCAATACAAGTTTTCAGCATTTTGTGAGTTTGTACAGGGCCAGTGCAATTTCTGAGACTGAATTACAAGAAAAATATTGTGTATCTAGGCTCCATTTCAAAAACTTCTGTTGACTTGGCTTTTTAAAAATGTCAATATGCATAAAAGGGTGCCAGTTGACAGCCTGCAAGGCTCTTGGTTAAAGCTCAATCTGAAGCCCACCCAGATTATTTGCAGTCTTTACTCCGAGCTGTTTCATCACTGGGGCAGATGACTGGCAGCAGCAGCATGAGCATCCCTATCTAAGATACCTGTGAGCTGGAGACTGACCTTTACCCAGCTAGGTGGGAGTCTGGTTGTAGTACAGGTGTCCCAACACATGCAATCTTCAGCAATTGACAACAGTAGTGATGACTTCACCTGGAGAAACCAGCAGTCCTGCTGGAGATCTCAAGAACTGAGTTATGCACTCCATGCACAGCGCCCTGCCAAGGCCCACATGCTCTAACTGCACCCAGACAGAAAACATAAACCAATGCAGCAGGGAAAGAAGCATTTAGCTGTTCAAAATTGCCTTTTAGCACAAATTCTGTGTTTTTCATATCTCTGTTTTGAAGCACTATTTTGCAATGCCAGATGGTAGAGTTAGAAAAAATAGAGATGCTCTTGAGTGCACCAGCTTCTCAGCTACTCTAATACTAGTTATTACCTTTCCCCAAAAAAACCCATTGTTTATATTCTTAGATCATCCCAGCTGCACTGCTGTGCTGATTGTTGGTATGATTTATTCTGAAGAAAAAAAAGTATAAAAATACAGTATCTCTAAGGTCAACCTCTATTTTGAGAAGATATTAAATTGTTTTTTCATCATAGAAGACTATTTTTTCAATACAGAGGTTGTTCCAAGTTACTGCTCCCTGTTGACCTCATGTGAGAAGAGAGGTCTGACTCCAAAAAGCAGACACTAGGCTGAGCTATTGCCCTTTGCTACAACAGCTCTCTGCTCACCTGTCGTTTGCAGTTTGAAGTGCTTCTCCAAGCTGAGCCAGCCTTTGCACTCCTGCCCATAACATGTGGAGTAATGTGCATGTGGAAGGGATCTCCATGGCCAGGCTCACTCCTCTTGTGTCTCGCACTCACACTCATTGCTCTGACACCCTGCAGAAGTGATGGTAGCCATGAGCCCCACTGAAGTTGAAAAGACAGACTGAACAAAAGTTCTCCACACAAGTATTTTCCAAGGAACAATGGAAGTTTTTATGAAGAAACCCATCACATCTGCAGGAAGAATGCAAGTGATTTAATGTTTTGTTTTTAAATGAACAGCCGAACAGTGACATCTCAGACATCCCCACATCATATGTGGGAGGGCTAATCTGTTTGTGGCAGTCTCTTCTGCCTGGACTTGATGTGGAGAGTAAGAATAATAAGGCTGTTGAGGAGTGACCTCAGAGGCTCTCACACAGTGGGCAGCACACCCAATGCTGCCTAGAAGGCAGGTGGAGGGAGTTAAGAAAGCAGGAAGTACAAGAGTCACTTTTGAACTGACTTAGGCAAGAGGCTAAGCTGTTCCCAAGGCAATAAGGCAATTAAGACTCCTCCTTGAACAGAGGAGCCGTGAGCTGCTGCTCACGTGAGCTGCTGATCCCTTTCAGCCCAATCCAGGAGACTTGTGCGGAGTTAACAGGCTGGGAATTGAGGCAGCTCCTTAAAAATACATAACTCCACCTCATTGTATGTTAAAAAATGGAGCTGTACCCAATGGATGGAATAGGCTCGGGCTACCTTATGAGGTGGAGGTATCAAGGAGTTACAAAATTAATTAGAGGATTATTTATTTCACAAGTGGTGTTCCTCAGGG